>RJWH01000546.1:522076-636975 GCA_004363575.1 Solenodon paradoxus
TTTTTTTTTTTTTTTTTTTTTTTTTTTTTTTTTTTTTTTTTTTTTTTTTTTTTTTTTTTTTTTTTTTTTTTTTTTTTTTTTTTTTTTTTTTTTTTTTTTTTTTTTTTTTTTTTTTTTTTTTTTTTTTTTTTTTTTTTTTTTTTTTTTTTTTTTTTTTTTTTTTTTTTTTTTTTTTTTTTTTTTTTTTTTTTTTTGTATTTCATTTCATTTCTTTTCTATTTAGTTATCTTTATTAAACAAAAACAAAACAAATGAAAGTAAGGATAAAAATGGTAAAATTATAAGTTAACCCCTGTCATCACATAACCCCAACTCTACCCTTTTGCCCTCTGGTAATCTCAGCCATACTGTCAAAGTTCAAAGGTATATTTTTATTTTATATTATCAGTTAATTTGCATTATTTTTCTGTATTCCAAACATAGGTGAAGTCATCTAATACTTCTCTTTCTCTATCTGACTTCTTTTACTTAGCATTATACACTCAAGTTCCAGTCATGTTGTTGCAAATGGCAAGTTTTCCTTCCTTTTCATTGCTGAGTAATATTTCATTGTATGTATATACCATATCCTTTTTATTCAATATACATTGATTAACCCTTAGTTGTTACACATCTTGATTACTGTAAATAATGCTGCAATAAACACGGGGTGGAGATATCTTTTCAAGTAAGTAGTTTTATTTTCTTTGGATAAATACCTAGATGTGGAATTACTAGATTATATGATAGTTCTGCTTTATTTTTTTAGGAACATGTACACTGTTTTCCATATTGACTGCACTAATTTACATTACCACTAAGACAGGAAAGTTCTTTTTTTTCCCCACATCTTCACTAACATTTACTACTTCTTGTCTATTTTTGATAGCTCTTCTAACATGTGTGAGGTAATATGTCATTGTGGTTTGACTTTCATTTTCCTGATGTTGATCACCTCTTCATGTACATGTAGGCCATCAGTATATCTATTCAGATGCTCTGCCCACTTTTAAATAAGATTTTTTGTGAAACGTATGTGTTCTTTATGTATTTTGGTATTAACACCTTATCAGATATATGATTTGCAAATAGTTTCTCCATTCAATATGTTGTCTTTTCATTTCATTGATGGTTTCCTTTGCTGAGTAGAAGTTTTTTAGTTTGGTGTTCCCTTACTTGCTATTTTGCTTTTGTTGCCTTTACTTGTGCAATATAAAAAAAATCATCACCAGCGTCAGTGTCAAGGAATCTACTGCATGTGTTTTCTTCTAGGAGTTTTATGGTTTGAGGTCTTATATTTACGTCTTTAATTCATCTGAGTTAATTTTTTGAGTTTGGTGTAAGATGACGCTCACTTCCATTCTTTTTCAAGTTGCTGTCTACTTTTCCCAACATTATTTATTAAAGAGACTTTCCTTTCCCCCATTATAATCTTGGCTTCTTGGTTGTAAATTAATTGACCAAATATTGTGGGTTTATTTTTTGTATTTCTGTTCTGTTCCATTTACCTATGTACTTTTTTTATGCCAGTACTATGACGTTTTGGTTACTATAGCTTTATAACACAGTTTGGAATCAGCAAGTGTGATCCAATTGTACATGAGATTGATTTCTTAACTTCTCTTTCTAATAATTCACATTAGTGCATAAAAATACAACAGATTTTTGTATATTGATTTTTTTCAGCTTTACTAAACTCATTTATCAGTTCAAGGAGTTATGTGTTAGAATTTATAGGGTGTTATATATAATATCATGTTATCAGAAAACAGTGACAGTTTTACTTTTCCCTTTCCAATTTCGATTTTTTTAATTTCTTTTTCTGCCTAATTGCTCTAACTAGGACTTCTGATACTATGTTGATAAACCGGCAAGATTGGGCCTCCTTGTATTGTTCTTGATCTTAGAGGAAAAGCTTTCAATTTTTAACCATTGAGCATTTTATTAGCTGTTATCTTGTCATATATTGTGTTAAGGTCTTCTCCCTCTAACCCACATTGCTGAGAGATTTATCAAAGATGACTGTTGAATTTTCTTCTGCATCTATGAAGATGATCATATATATGATCCTTCCTTTGTTAATGTGGTACATCACATTGATTGATAGGTGTATGTTGAACCATCTTTGCATGCCTGTAATAAATCTCACTTGATCATGGTGTTATCCTTTTAATGTATTGTTTGATTATTTGCTAATATTTTGTTGAGGATTTTTGCATGTAAGCTCATTAAGGATATAGGTCTGTAATTTTCTTTTCCTGTGGTGTCCTTCTCTAGTTTTGTATCAGAATAATGCTGACCTTGTAAAATGAGTCTGGAAGTGTTTCCTCCTCTTATGTTTTTGGAGGACTTTGAAGAGGACTAATAAAAATTCTTCTTTAGAATATTTGTAGAATTAGTTGTTAGAATTTTATTAAATAATTTTATTTGATAATTTTAATGTTTCCTTGGTTGTTTATGATCCTTGCAGCCTTGTGTTGATGTATAGACACTTGATGAAGTAGGTACCTCTTCTAGTCTCTCACAGACTGGTTTCATCAGAGAAAGCCCTTTACCAGTCAGCCCATCCAGAGATTCTGGGTGTTGTCTGGTGGTCATGGTTAGTTTTCTGTTGTAGTCCTTGGATAGGTCAGTCTGGTGCCTAGGTCAACAGTTGAGAAGTCCTGGTAGATGGTTCAAAGCGGCTATCCTGGAGCTTAGGTCCACAGGTTGTATTTGGGACTAGGATCCAAAGGGCAGGCCTAGTATTTAAGTCTGCGGTGGTAAACCTAAAACCTGAGTCTATAGAAGCAGGCCTCGTATCTTGCACTGTGAGGTGAACCTGAAATCTAACTCTGGTCGGGGATCTGTTGGCTGGATTTGTGAGGGTTGACCTGGTAGCAGATCCAAGGGGCAGTTTTATATTTGAACTAAATCTAAATATACAGACCCAGTACTGAGGTCTACTGAGGAAGGTCTGGAACCTGTTCTATTGGAACCTTGCCTGTCTACAACTGGGGTGGTTCTGCTGCTACTATCTATAATGTGGTCAGATGCTCATTTTACTCTCCTTCTACCACTTAGAAAGTGTCTCTTTCTACACTGGACTGCCCAGACTTGGGAAGGAATGACAGGGGTAATGTTAAAGTGTCTTTTCTACCATCTTCAATATATCTCTTCTCATTTTTGCATTTCATTCAGGTACTATAATCACCACCTAGAATCCTCACCTCATGTGTTTGTTGATTTATTTATTTAGAGGAAGGAAACAGGCAGGAATGGCAAGTAGACAGGCAGGGAGAGAGGGGAGGAAGAAGAGTTTACCCATTCATTTAGTTTTTCCTGTTGGTTGCCACCCACTCGCCACCCCCACCCATGCCACAACCCATCCCATGACCAGTCCCGGGCTACAAATCTGGGTCCTTGGACTTTATGTGAACAATGCCATCTAACTGCTGAGCCATCAGCACCCTAAATGTATTTTTGAGTCCAGATACATATTCAAATTAACATCCCAAGCGATGAGCACTGGAAACTTGCTGGTGTCTGAAAGGCAAATTATATATTCTTAAATTCTAAATTTTCAACTCTCTGTTGTTTCTATAAAGAAATACAGTTCATTTTTGTATATTGTATATTTTGTAAATTTTTATATCAACCCTATATTCAGTGTTCTTTGTAAATTCACTTATTTATTTTCTAGTAGGGCTTCATTGTTTAAATTTCTTCAGATATTGCTCTGTGTATCATAATCATATCTGTGAATAAAGGCAGTTTTACTTCTTTCTTTGCAGTGTTCACACCTCTCACTTTTTTTCTTCTCTTGTTGCACTGGGTAGGACTGCTGGGCTATCTTGTTGTGTAGAAGTCACAATAGTAAATAGTCTTACCCTGCCTGCCATTTTAAAGAGAAAGCATTTGTTCTTTCACCATTAAATATAATGTTAGCTCTAAAGGTTTTGTAGATGTACGTTATCAGTTAGAGAAATTTCCCCTTAATTTATAGCCAGTGGAATTCTTTTTATTATGTATAGCCGCTGAGTTTTGTCAAAAGATATTTCTGCAGCTATTAAAATGACCATAAAGTTTTTCTTTTTTTGTTGCTAGTTAATATGGCAAATTACACTTATTATTGTTATTATTATTTTAAGAAAAGGTTCAGGCAAAAATAAATAGGTGACTAGGCAGACAGGCAGGAAGAGAGAGGTGGAAGAAGTGTTTCATTCATTTTTTGTGTAGTTATTATTCTTGGTTGTGATTCACCACTACCCCTGTCACACCATCCCAGGTCATAAATCTGGGTCCTTGGGATGTGTGTGGGCTGCACTAGCCAGAAGTGGGGCACTAATCTGCTTGGCCACCAGGGCACATTCACTGCTCATTTTTTGTATTACACTGATTGTTATATCATGAAGCAAATCCCGCTGAGACACGATGTATCTTCTTTTTAAAATATATTGCTGGATTTGATTTGCTAAAATTCTGTTTAGGATTTTTGCATCATAAAATAGATATTGGTCTGGTGGTTCTATCATTGCGTGTATAATAGCTTGGTTTAGTATTGGTAACAGGGTGATAGCCTTAGAGTATGTGGTAAGAATTGCTTCCTATTCTTCTGTTTTATAAAAAATGTATGTACAATTGGTACTATTTTTTCTTAAAATGATTGATATAATTCACCAATGAAGCCATTGTGGACCTTAAGTTTTCATTGTCAAAAGATTAATTACAAATTGAATTTCTTTCTTTTTTTTTAAAGGAAAGGTACAGGTAGGAATGAAGGTGAGTAGGCAGGCTGGAAGAGAGCATATTCTGTTTTTATTTAGTTGTTCACATTGGTTGCTTTCCCTCACTCCCTGTTGTGAAAATGGGACCATGGGATATTTATGGAACTGTGCTAGGGTATACTAGACTGTTAGGCTACTAGGGTGACAGGAACACAGTTTCTATTTTTTTCTTGAGTGAATTTTGATAGTTGGTGTTTCAAGGTATTTGTTCATTTCATCTTAGCTGTCAAATATATTGACATAAATTTGTTCATCATATTATACAGTTATACTTTTAATATCTATGGGATCTATCATAATAGTTCCCTCATTTCTGACTGATATTTGTTAAGTTGAAGCTTCTGTTTTGATTAGTCTGTCTAAATATTTATCACTTTATTAATCTTTTCAAAGAAAGTTTGTAATTTCATTGATTTAATCTATTGTTGTTCTGCTTTCTGTTTCACATATTTCTACTCTTGATTTATAATTTCTTTTTTCTGCATATTCATTTGCTTTCTAATTTTTTCATAGTGGATACTTAAATGATTAATCTTAGATTTTTATTCTTTTCCAATATAAGAATTTAATGTTATATATTTCCCTCTAATGTATACATTCCCATTTAGCTTTATCCTGCTAAGAAGAAAAGTTTTCAAGGAAAGGTGCAGGCAGGAATGAAGTAGTAGGCAGCCAGGGAAGCAATGAGAAGAGGAAGAAACATTTTTATTTATTTCATTTAGTGGTTCATCCTAGTTGTTTCCCCCTACCCCAGTACATGAACCTGGGTCCTTGAGATAGATGTATGTGGCCTGCATCCAACTGCAACTCCACCAGGGCACACCAATCCTGCAAATGTTGATATATTGATCCTATGTCCTTGACTTTTTGTTTACTTTCTCTATCACTAAGAGGAATTTTGAAATAACTAGGTATAATTTTGGACTTCATTTTTCTTTTCAGAGTTTTTGTTTCATGTATTTTGAAGCTCTGTTATTAACTGCAGACATATTTAGGATTATGATGGCTTCTTGATTAATTGACCTCTATCATTATGAGATAGCTCTCTCTATTCCTAATAATAGTTCTTGTTTTGTATTAATATAGCTACTCTTCTTTTGCTTTGATTAGCATTTGCGTAGTGGAACTCATTTTTATAGTTTCAGTCTGTGTTTTAATATTTTAAATGTTTTTTTTAATAGGCAGCATATAGTAGCATGTTGTTTTTTCATCCATTCTGTTCGTATTATCCTTTTGTTGCAGAGCTTAGAAGGTTCTAAACCATTTACATTTCCTTGTCAATATAAGTGAGCTATAGTCGTCCTTTTGCTCTTTATTTTCTGGTTGCTCATGTATTTGTTTTTTCCTCCTCCTTTTGAATGATTTAAGTATGTATTTTAATGATTAAATTTTATCTCTACTATTAGCCTATTAACGATCTCTCTTTATTTTTTAATTTTGGTGATTGCTTTAGTATTTACCATATATAATCTTTATCTTACTGTAATTTACCTTCAAATAGTATTATGCCATTTCATCTATTGCATAAGAAATTTATAACCATATTCTTCATTTTCCCCTCTTATTCTTTGTCAAGTGTTATATACATTTATGTCTACATGTATTTTATATATATAATATGTTGCCATTGTTTGCTTTAATTTAATATTTTTCTTTTAATGTTACTAAAAATGCCTTTCTATTTTCAACTTCTTTTGTTTCTTATTGAAATACTCATTTGCTAATTCATCTACTAATGTTTTCTTTTTCCGAAGAACTTAAAAAATTTTTTCTTGTAATTCAGCTTGGCTTGCAACACATCCTTTCACCAAATCTACACCTAGGTTGGGTAGGGTGGTGGTGAAATGTGTATGTATTATAAAATCTTCCTCAGTGATTCTGATCAACATTTTCTCCTGAGGTTTTTCTTTTTTCAACTTGGAACATGAATTCCCATTTTGAAATATTTTTCTGGATTTTCTCTCTAGATGATGAAAAAAACTTAGATTTGGTAGTGTTGTGTTAGACTACTATGCAGCCATTAAAAACAATGTTTCCAAAGAACATTGAATGACATTAAAAATGCTTATAACATAAAAAATTTTACCAGTCTGGAAATCATCTAATATAAAGGCTTATATTTCTGTTTTTTTCAAATTGTCTGTAATAAACAAGAATGTTCAGTTATGCATCACTTAACTTTGTTGCTATGATCTGAGAAAGACATTCTTTGATAATTACATTCTTGTATGAAAATCTACGATAGTAGTGCATAAACCTAGATGATATAGCTTGCTTCACATCTATTGTACAGCCTATTCAAACCATCATTGTAGGTGTGGTTTGTTATTGACCAAAATGTCCTAAACAGCAGATGATTGTCCATTAGTACTTTCTAGAAATAACCCTCCCTTCTTCATTTTGGTGTATATTACCAGGTGTTCTCTCTATGCAATTAAAAACATATAAAAGCATAGTTTTAAAAAATACAATATATTAGCTAGCACATATTATTCTGCAACTTGAGTTTTCACTAACTGTATTGATGACATCACATATATATTTACCCTTCTTCAGTTGTTGCATGTTGTTCCGAAATTAGATAGTGTGGTGTAACTATTTTATTATCCTTGGGTACATGAGGACTGTCTCCAGTTTTTTTGTTTTGTTTTGTTTTGCTTTTTTGTGGCAGACAATGCTCCAGTGAACATCCTTTTAGTTATTTTTCAGTAAACACGTGCAAGTATTTCTGTAAGATAGGCACCAAGAAGGAAAAAGTTATATGAACACTGCACTTTCTAATAAGTACTAAGAAATTTCCCTCTAAAAAGGTTATATTAATTTATGTTATCCTTAATATCATATTAATTTAAATACAGCCTTGTCAACACTTAATATTATAAATATTTAAATCTTTTGTCAGTTTTATGAGGGAAAAATATAGTCCTTATTTTAATTTACACTTCCTTAGTTTCAGCATTTTTTTCATGTTATTTTTGTCATTTTCATTTCCTCCTGTCTCAATTGTCTCTTTGTATCCTCTTTCTCTTTTCTATAGAGTTATCTTATTTTTGATGACTTACGAATTATTTATATATGTTGGATATTAGTCTCTCGTTATACAGATTCCTAAGTTTTTCTGCCAGTTTACCATTTATGTTTTAGCGTGAAAAATTCTTATTTTGACATAATCAAATTTTTCCTTTATGGATTTTGGGTTGTTCTATAAGAAACCTCATGCTTTCTTATATTTTAAACATTCTTAAAGAGTTCTTAAAAATTGGTTCTTTAAACCATGTGGAAATTAATTTTGTGAATGATGTGAGGTAGATACCTAGACTAATTTGTTTTTCAAATGAAAACTGTCCAAACTAAGATTTTTTTTAAACCTTTTCTCACTGAATTGAAATGTTATCTTTCTCATATATGAAATTCCAACAGATACATGAGACTGGTTTGTATTCTCCCATTCCATTATCCATGCTTATTTCAATACTATATAGATTTAATATAATGGTTTTATAATATGCTTTGATATAGGGCAAGTTCTACTCCCTTTTATTTCATTTATGAGAAAATAAAGGTTAAAAATCTGTTGCTCATTGTTTGATTGCCTGATTCTATTTTCTTCAGTTGAGATGATAAGGAGGTAAATGAAAATTATAAATAGACAAGACAGAGGAGGATGGGGGTGAAGGGGAAGGAGAAAAAAACAGAAAAATGCTCACAAGTTGGTATTTTCCCTCTTATATTTCAAGAGGCTACCCTGTGAATTATTCCACATACAAAGTAAGGTCGATTTTGTGTTTGGTCACTGTCTGAATCAGAGTTATCTCTGCCTTTCATTGCTAGCTAGTTACAATGGCAGAGACTATGTAAACTTAAAGTGTGAATGGAATAGAAATAGACAGAAATATAAACCAACTTGAGAAAATGATCAAGTATTATAGTAAATAAAGAAATAGTGAGAAAATAAAAATTCTTGTATTCTGGACCCACCTGGCAGGAAGTCAAATCTCTGAACTTAGGGCATCCGTTCTATCCTGGGTTTGCCCTGCTACCTCTGCTTACATCTCTGATATATTATGTGGATTATAGAGTGATCAGTTCTTTATAATTTAAATGATAGAGGGAGGGAAAGGACAATTAAGAATACAATAATAATGGGTAATACAAATTTTGTTCACTGAAATTTTTGGTAAGCATTAAAAGGGAATTGAGTCAATAAGTTTCTATAGTAAACTATTTACACCAAATAGTTTAACTTTTAAATCTCAACATGGCACATAATATAGTTATATTCAATTTAAAATTGCACTGGTTTTCATAGTAAAACTTGCCTTATACAAGTAGGAAAGGCAAACATAGTTTTAAGTCAATATTTAAATTATTTACTTTTTTCCTGGATAAAATAACATGCTGATAAGGCATGATCATTGTCAAGAGACTTGTATTCAGTGCCGTGTGGTCAAAGTCAGGACTTAGTAAGTAGGAAGGTAATAATGTAGTTTCAAATGACATTCATATGAAGTATCTTTGTTTTTATGATGCCAGAAAGTGAACAGTGTGATTTACTGACCTGCTTTTAACTCACCAGTTTAGAACCAGCTGCTTTATGTTTAAAGGCAAGCTATTTTTCCTAGTAAAGCAACAATTGAGCAAGTTTTAAGAAGCTGCCTCAAAAAGTACAATAAAAATGTACTTTAAAGTCAGTAATTCCCTTGGTTTGCACTGTTTACAACTGCAGACAAACCACTAATTACATATACCATGATGTCATTTACTGTTATCATAGCAAATGAAAGATATATTTTCTAAAACAATGAAACTCTTAATATTTTACTTTTGTTGCTCCTACTGAATTGGTAATTGAAATGTTCATAATCTGTTAGTTTAATGAAAACTAACAACCATTGTTATTTTTAAAGGAAAGGTGCTGGCTGGAATCAAGGTGAGTAGGCAGGCAGGAAGAGAGAAGAGGAAGAAACATTTATTTTATTTCAGTTGTTCATTTTGTTTGCCCTGGGTCTCGAACCTAGATCCTTGTGATGTACGTGGTCAACGTCTGGTGGCTTTATCGGCTAGGCCACCAGTGTTCTTCTAACTATTAGTTTTAAAATAAACTTTTTGGTATATATGAAAAGGTAGTTTTGGGTTAAGAAAAAAGAAAAATAGTGCAAATGTTTTGCGTATCAGATGAATTAACATGAATTGTATTACAGAAATTCTGAGTGGAGTTCGCTCAAATAAGTTGTAGGCATTTCCTAGAAAACTACTGTTAAGGAACCTTCTGTCAAGTTGCTTCTAAACTGCTCATCTTTAGTATGGTCCTCGGCTAGGACGTGCACTTTTGAGCTCTTTCCATAGCGGGCGCTAAAGAGAGACAGGAGCATGTGGACGCTCTGATGCGGTTGCGTACGTTTAAGCGCTTCCCGCTTTCACCGGTCCCGCTGACTTTTTAACTGCCATCTGGCTTCCAGGTCTGGCTTCCAACCCAGTCTGGTGCCCCCTGGTGCTCACCACCTGTACAATCTTGAATAGTTGCAGGGGTCCAGGGAGGGAGTTCAAGGATGCTTTCAAGAAAAGCATTCCATTACTGTGGACTCTATGGATCCAGATTTCCTCTATTTGCAAAGCCATGGTGTAAATTACACGTGTACATTCATGCACCTCTAGAGAAAGAGGGGTGCTGCTTTTCCAAGTCCCCTAACAAAAGAGAGATGGAAATTTTCAACCAACTACACAGAAATCAACTCAGCTCTCTCAAGTTTGTGATAGAAGACGCAAAGATATGTAGACCTTATCTTTTCTCGCTCTACCCCAACCCCTTTTGTTTTAAATTTTTTATTTTTTTTCTGGCCAAGAAAAGAGCTCCGTACGAGCCTTGATTTCAATAGGTCAGCCAGCACATCTTTAAGAGCCAGAATATCTTCGTTGAGGTTGGAGCCGAACATGTGGCCTCAATGGTTACAGAAAGGAGGAAGATCATTCTCTGTCTCCTTCCACAACCAATTTAATCACAATTAATGTTGTGCACAATCTTCACAAAGTTTCTTATACCTCATGAAAGGAATCTTTAACTCCCCTGGTTCACTGAGCTCAGGCTCTGGTTCTCCTGCTTTGCTTTCCCTGCCAACCCCACACCCCTCCACTCACTCAACACTACTGCGGCTCTCTCCATTAAAGATGAACAACAGATCATTTTTCATTGCATGGCAACCCTAAGAGCTCTCTCTCGCCTCAGCAGAGCATGATGGGAGTCTCTCCTCTAGTGCTGTCTCCCATTTCTTCTTCTTTTTTTCCGCCCCCCTTTATTTCCTTTCCTCTACAATTAATCCCTAAACAATGATTTTCCTAACTAGCGCTGATTTAAGAATGGGGTTTAGCGACCGACGGGGGACTCTCCCCTCAGCCTTCCAGAAGGGGCGGTTTCCAAAAGAAACTACAACTCCCATGAGGCATCAGGCTAAAGCAACCGCAGGGCATCACGGAAGTCGTAGGCGTCTTCTGGCTCTGTCCCTTTTATACCGCCAATGTAAAAACTACAAGTCCCAGAGGACTTCGGTACTGGTACGCGTGCGCGAGAGCCTCGAGAGTGAGTGGGGGTGGGGCTGCCCCAGGCGGCGGGGGGCGGGGTCCGAGCGGGCTGTGTGGAGGCTTCAGACTCCCGGCGCCATTTAGCGCGGAGAGTTTCCCTGGCGGACGCGGCTCTTCTTACTTGGCCACTTTGTACCCCTATCTTCGGTGACAGAAGGCGCTGTTAGGGGTGACTACTCTCTTCTCTCCCTATCCCCCTTCTCCCAGTCCTCTCGGTCTCCTCAGCTCTCGACCCAGAGAAGCAGCGGAGCTCGGGCTCCGCGGTGAGCGGCCCTCCCCTCCCCAGTTTCCTCCCTCCGTCAGCCCCCGGCACCGGCCCGGGAGGAGACCGGGGTTTGCCAGGCCCGGGGCGGGCGGGGAGGCCTCGGGGAAGGGGGGGCCCGCTCCTCAGGCATCGAGGCTTCGAGGCTTCGGCCCGTCCCATCCGGGCGATGGGCGCCCTGTGACTCTGGTCCCCCGAGCTGGGGGCGCGTGTGGGAGGAGGCGGCTGACCGACTGACTGACTGACCCCGAGCCCCGCACCCGGCCCTCCCTCCGCTTTCTCGGCCCCTCCCACTCTCCTCGGCCCTGGAGCTGCCACTGCTCGGTAGCCTGTGTTGGACTCTTCCTCGCGGCGCCGCCGCCCTCGGGGCCTAGCCCGCCCAGCCCGGGAAGCGGCGGCGGCGGGCAGCTGGAGCCGCGGCCGCGGCCGCATCCGTCGCATCCGCTTCAACTCGGTGCCGTCGCCTGGCCCTGCCCCTCATGACTGCGGCGCCGCTGCTGCTTCAGCTTTGCCCGCCGCCGCTCGCCGCAGGATGGATGCGGACCGGGAGGCGCTAACCGCCCTGGCTCAGCTCCTCTGTCGCCCGCCGACGAGCCCACCTTGTGAGCCGCAGCAGCCGCCGCAACTGGGCCCAGTGTCCCGCCTCTCCTTCGGGGCGGCTGATCAGTGCTGAGCTAGGAGCCGTCCGGGTAGATCCGAACCCGCACGGGAGCGGGAGCCCTGGTAGCGGGACCTGCAGACCGGCCCCTCACCCTCTTTTCATTCACAAATTCGAGCCCGCTTGCCTCGCTCCAGCGGACCCACCATGTCTGGCGGCGCCGCAGAGAAGCAGAGCAGCACTTCGAGCTCCCTGTTCCTCTCGCCGCCGGCGCCTTCCCCCAAGAACGGCTCCAGCTCCGATTCCTCGGTGGGGGAGAAGCTGGGCACCGCGGGGACCGATGCTGGCACGGGGAGGACTGAGGAGTACCGGCGCCGCCGCCACACTATGGACAAGGACAGCCGTGGGGCAGCCGCGACCACTACCACCACCGAGCACCGCTTCTTCCGCCGCAGCGTCATCTGCGACTCCAATGCCACTGCGTTGGAGCTGCCCGGCCTCCCTCTCTCTCTGCCCCAGCCCAGCCTGCCCGCGGTTGTTCCGCAGAGTGCTCCACCGGAGCCCCACCGCGAGGAGACCTTGACCGCCACCGTCGCCGCCCAGGTTGCCCTGCAGCCTCCTACCGCCACCGCGCCGGGGGAAGTAGCCGCCGCGGCTCCTGTCGCCGCGACAGCGCCCAGCACTGCTAGCAAAGACCGCCAAGTTTCCCCGCCCAGCCATGTGGGGAGCAAAGAGGAGCCTCGGTCCGCGAGAAGCGGCAGCGGCGGCGGCAGCGCCAGCGCCAAGGAACTTCTGGAGGAACGGAGCCAGCAACAGGATGATATCGAAGAGCTGGAGACCAAGGCCGTGGGAATGTCCAACGATGGCCGCTTTCTCAAATTTGACATCGAAATTGGCAGAGGCTCCTTTAAGACGGTCTACAAAGGTCTGGACACTGAAACCACTGTGGAGGTCGCCTGGTGTGAACTGCAGGTAAAGCTCCACCTTCGTTATTTTACGGGGCTGTGGATCCCACGTTTGACCCGGTTAAGCTTGTTGTTTTTTTCTTTTTCGAGTTCATCCTTTCTTTACATGTCATCCTCTTTAACCGTTCTGAGTGGCGGAAGGCCAATTTTTGAGAGATTGAAACTGGAATTTGGAGCATGTACCTAGGTGTTTGGAGAGGATAAGAATTATTGGCCACCAAAGATATTTGCTACTAGGAAAGGAGTGGTGGAAGTCATCTCATTGCAAACGCATTGCCTACTTGTAGTGTCTGGCAGGAAACTTGGAATGGTGAGGAAGTTGAATTAGGCAAGTACAGTGTCTTGCCTTGTGCGTTTCAGTCTCATCAGAGGCTCTGCAATGTTTCCAGTCGAGATCAGGCTGTTCTTTTTAAATAGGAACAGCGTTGTTCACGGATGACCTTCCTTTGGCTATACCTTAGTTGGGGATTACCTATTTTATATAAGCTATGCAAAAGGACTTCCTTCTCGGGATATATGCTTTGGGACTGGTAAAGTACAGTAAGTGTTTACTATTATTCCACCTACTGACACTTAAGCATGTGGTCACTAGCAGTGTTCTGTTGTTAATTAAAACGAGAATTTCTTCAGCCCATTCACTATACAGTGAATAGTACAAGAGCCCACGTAAAAATTGTGTAAGTGCTTTGAGAGCTGTAACATCATTATGTTGTATTAATGTTGTTATAAAAGACTTTTAAGTCAAATTTCCCTAAGAGTCTAAAGGAGTCAAATACTTTTAACCTTCCAGGGAGGTTTTCAGGGTGTAAATAATAGTGTGTCATTCTGGTTGACAAGTATATTCTAGATTGAAATAGCTGGGTTTGGTCTACTTGTTGCTTGACTTGAAGCAGCTTGATTGAATGTTACCCTCAACAGGAAGTGAACATAGATTATTAGAAGAAGCAGAATTATACTGAATGGAGAAAGTCAGCAATATTATATATATATAAAAAGTGCTATTGTACTTATTCTAGTTGCCAAGAAAATATACTGTTGAAATAGGATATGACAGTAACTGAGGAATAATTTTATCCATGTATTAGTAAATTAACACTTAATCCTTTGAATGTCAGCTTCCAGATGACCAAGGCTGAATCAAATGTGAAAGGATGTTAATATGTGGGAGGGGTAAACTTAAAAAACTGGCAAGTTCTTTAGGAACATAATTTCTTAAGTTTTACCATTACCATTATGGAACTTCTAAAGCACTGTGAAAGAAAAACTATTTAATTTTACAGTGGTGTAGAGCTGAAAAGGTGGCAGACCTTTTCACTAAAAAGAATTGACCAGACTATAACTTTATTCCTACTGGTTAGTCATACTCATATTTAGATCTGATTCCTTTTAGTTTACAGGCATGATTTTAGTTTACAGGGAGACACCTGTTTCTTTCTGTACCAAGCATGCCTATCACTACTGATCCTGCATTTTATTCTTCCGTTATCATTTAGTGTTAGAATAGGTGCTTTGTAGCAATTATTTTCCTTCATTGTTTACCTTATTCTCAAGACTGAATCTAAAGTCAAGCCCTGGTGGAGCAGCAGTTAGGTCAGTTGCCTCAGAAGGACATAGGCCACATACTCTTGTGTGGGTGGGGGGACAACCTGGTAAAGTGCTTCTTCCTCATCTTTCCCTGCTTGCTTGTCTGCTACGGCTTTGATTCTTGTCTGCATACCTTTCCTTTAAAAAAGAAAAAAAGACTGTTTCCAAGTAAATGTTGAGTATTTTATGGATTGATTTTGTTAGTTTCAATTATTTAACTTTTAAGACTTCTCAGAATGTAATATGTTTTACATTATCACCTGAGATTTTCTGATGGTTCGTTGACTTGGAACTAGTGATACAGTAGGAAAAATTCATTTTATCTAATGTCACAAGAATTTTGTCTAAGCTATTCAAGTTTTATTAGAACTCTTGACTTGGTTTTTAGTTCTCTTTCTAGGCATGGGCAGCATAGTTAGTTTAAACTAAGTATCTGATATCCTTGTATGTAATGTGGCCTTCTTATTTTTTAAATCCAGTTTAGGACTGTCTGTAGAACCAAATGAATCCTAGCTCATTGAGTGGTCCCTTGGTTTAGAAACTTCCATGTGTCATTTGACCCCACTAATACAATTTTTCATTTTGTTTTTTTTCAATGTGGTTATTCTAGACAAACGATCCTTTATAGCAATAGTTAGGCAGTATTTGTTAGTTTGTTTTTGGTAGGGATTTGCCTGATAACCTATTCATTAGGTAGTGTTTGAGATTTTATCTTTGGTTCCAAACTAAAGGACAAACACAAGGAATTTCTTCTAAAGCATTGGAAATAAATGAGACCTTTTTTCACTGAATGTATAATACTTCTAATATACATATTTTTTTCTGTAGTAAGACAGGAGAAATAATGTATTCAGTTGTTGATTTAAAAATCTTAGTGTAATAGAACTGGAAGAAATCTTAGGTTATTCTGTCCAAATGAAACTACCTATTTGATAAATAAGGAACCTGAAATCATAGACCAAGTAAATGACTTGCTAGCATCTAATAATTTCAAAAGTATTAAGGCATTTCTAGTCTAGTATATGGTAATGTGAATTTAAAATGAAGCATTTTATTTTGGTGTGCAAGTTGTCAGATTTCTGGAGAAATCTCATCCTGTAACCATGACAAATTCTAGACTTCTGAATGGAGCATCTGATTTTATGACATTAAGTGCAGAAATAGGTTTGGGCATTGAGAATGGGTGAATGTGGTACATAATCACACTTTTGTTTACATCAGATTTTAATTTTGGAGTCCCAGTATGCACAATTATCTATTAAAAAGTATCAGTTCTTTAGGTAATATGACTGGACTTTAAGTGATAATTGAGATGTTTGCAGATTCAGATTTCTTTACCTGGCTTTATTAGCTGAATGACGTGCTTTAATTTTAATACTTGTCTTGTTCAGAAAATGTTATTGCTGGACTTCATGGAGAGTTTACATTGCTTTTCTAGGGAAGGAGTCTTGATTTTTTAAGAAACATAATTTGCTATAAGAAAACATTTACACACAGATTAGGCATTCCTAAATTTATTTAAGCACTTTTCTCCCCAAGTTGCTTCTAAATACTGAGTTCAGTTTCAGTATTGGTGAGATTGTTTCCAAATCTACATAAAATGGAAAGTTAAATCATGAATTTTATTAAGCTCCAATTAGTGTTATTTTTATTAAGCTAATGCTATGTCTCATGAGTAAATATTAATATTTTATAAAAATTTTAGCTGCAGAATAGGATGTGGTTTTGTGATTAAGAAACCATAACTTAATTCTTTGCTATAGTTCTTAAAATTGCTCATTGGACTGAACTTCCCATTTGAATATTGAGGATTTTTTTCTTTTTAAAATTTGGGCCACATTTCTTCCTTGCTTTTTTTTTTTTTTTTTTTTTCCGATTTGCAGTAACTTTCAATCACTAGATACCTAGATTGTAGGGAATAATTTTTGGAGTCTTTTGCTTTTTATTTTACTTCTCAGAGTCATTGATCAGGAGTATGGTAAAATTCAGATAACTCAAGATAGCTATTCAGCAAATTATATGATTGTTGACATATTTGGAATAATCTTTTGTCCCTTCAAATAGGACAGTATAGGAGTAAAATAGAATAATTTTAGGTATTATTTGATTTAAAACGTATGTAGATTTATTGCTATTCATAATCTTTGTGGTATAGGAATTGAGAATTACACTTAGGTTGATTTTAATGATATATTGAGTTATATTATATTGGGTTATTTTTAAAATGTTTTCCTTTTTTCTTATTTACTTCTCTTCTGACCTTTAGTATCACAGTTGTTCATAGTATTAGAATTTAGAAAGAGAAGTTGTTTTTGTGTAAAGCAAATTGGAAATCTATGTTACCTGGTGAGTGAGTTCATTTCTTGACATCCAAATACTGGTGATCATTTGATCACTGATCATTTGAAAGTCATCTTAATTCCTATGGAAAAACGTTCAACTAAAATTAAACTCATTTTCAGAAATCTTCCTAAACCTATTGTTTGGATTTTCTTGGTAGCTTTTTAAATTTTTTTTAGATTAAATTATAAAAGTAGTAAGAGTGATTATGCTCAAATTTTTTTAAATTTTCATATGTCATGAAAAAATTGATAACAGTTACAATTATTAGGTTTTATTGTACCTAGTCCTTATATTCATTTTTAGCACCTTATATTTTATTTGCGTCTTTCTTTTTTTTTTTCTCTTAATATTAAGACCAATCTGGTCAGAAGGAATAGGTGAGACTTAGCGTGACCTGAATTTAGATTTGAAGAGGACAAAATATTTTTCTGCAATACTGTAAATTAAGAACCAAATTGTCTGGATTCAAATCCTGGCTCAGCTATGATTATGTCACCTTGGGCAACTTTTGGCTAGTTTCCTATCTGAAAAATGGGATGTAATCGGAGTATCTGTTTATATTATAGAGTTGGGATAATTAAGTGAGTGAGTGTGTGTGTGTGTGTGTGTGTGTGTGTGTGTGTGAACATTTAGGATGGGAACTAACACATAAATGCCATAAATATTTACTGTGATGACATAGCATATTTTAAGCTATCTTTTTGAAAATATCAACATTGTTTTATTTGTTTACATTTACATTTGAAAAATCATGTAACAAAACTTGTTACCATTCTTATAGAAGGAACTTTGGAGGTGAACATAGTGTCCTGTGACACCTTGCTTTCCAATTTTTTTTTCTGTTTGCCTGTTTTTTATCTTTACCTATCCTCTCCCTAGCTTTTAAATTTCATGTCCTGTCTCTTAAATGCCAGCCTTTTGAATGACTAGTTTCCAGAATTTGCTAAGCTCTTTTTTCATTGAGGATCATTTTTAATGTATTCTCAAATTGAATTAGAATCATGTATGTTCTTTGTCTACTTCACTAGTTTTTGAGCTCTTGGAAGATAGGAGTAGATACTCATATACTTTAGTAAATACTAAGTTTTTTTCTGTTATTAATATAGAAATAGTTGTAGATCTCAGGGTTGTTTCATTCATTTTCCTTACTGTTTTTGATCCATAGCAGATTCTCTTTATATGGTATACAACACTATATAATAGAAAAGAATTTTAAGGCAGAACACTTGGGATTCTACCTTATCCAATTATCTGACCCTGAGTATGGAGTTTAATTGGTAATGCTGATTTATTAGTAGCTTACTAACTTCACAGGGTTTTTGAGAATCAAATGAAGTACTATGTAAAGGTATTTGAAAAAATGTAAAGTGTTATATACAATACAATAAAGGGATAATGGTGCAGTAAGTAGTCACTTGTTACAAATTAAATAACTAAAACTTACTAAGTTGGGTTTTAGGAGCTTTTTGCTTTGTCACTTTAGGAATTTTATCAGTTCTTAAGACAAAAAAAACAAGCTTTTCAGACTGAAAAAAAATTGCCAGAAGCTCTTCATAAGAGTGTTTTTATTCAGAAAGATAATTGTGCCCTTGATAGGTGGCATACTTGTTTTATATGTGGTTTTAAAAAGAGTATTGATCTACATGAGAGGGAAAACATCAGTAATTTGCTTCGTTTTGTGGTTGACTTAATTAATCATATATCACTACCTTGGTTTATGTTAATTTAGATTTTTCATAAAAATTTGTTTTTTGATATCTGGGCTTGAATCTTGATATTGCAAGATTGACGTTTTAAATGTGCCATGCTAAATATATGTGCTTAATGATTTAGAAAAGTATTCAAATAAGTTTGTCATCACAAGCAAATCCAGTTTTCCCAGGAATTAAGAATTCTTAAGAAATTTAAGAATAATTTGAGAAAGAATATTTTGAAATCTACTTTGCATAATCAATATATTCAGGTTAAGAAAAACCACATTTCTGTAGGTACTTTTTGTGCATTCAAGGTTCAGCTTCTAAGAGACAGGTTTATTTTTTGTCAGTATGTGTGCAGTACATGGTCTTGAGTTATTTATACACAAACTAATGTCTAAAACAATGAGAGCAGAAACTAAGTAGTGAATCAAATCATTATTGATGTGCACATCTTCTCTACTAGTAGATAGAGGTATACAGATGGGATTATGATAAGATCATCTTCATGGCTAATAGTTTTGAGCTATATAACTTGATAATGTCCATCTCTATGTGGATAACCTTATTCGGACTGGTAGGTCATTGTTGATTAAGGTAAATTTGGGAAATGCAACAGCAGCAGATCATCTCTTTAACATGCTGAAGAGTTCCTAGATATTATTATCATATTCTTACTCTTTGAACTCTTCTGCACATCCCTTATACACACAAATTTCAGCTATAGACAGTGGAGAGTAATGAAAGAATTTTAAGCAGAAAAGTTAATTGATTAGATTTGTATAGTAGTAATTGTGGAGAGTGGATTTAAGGAGTACAGGAAATGTGGGAAGTTTAGTTAGATTTCTAGGACCTGAACTAGGGCAGTCATACAAAAGTGGAATCATGATATATTTAGGAGATAAAACATGCCAGGGTTAATATTAATTGACTTTTGGAGGAAAAATGAAACATGTATGAAAGAGCGGGCATAGATGAGGTTCTGCCAACTGAAGAAGAGAATAAGGAAAAATGGGTTTTTGTTTTTTTGAGAGAAGAAAGGATATGGGAATGTACAGGTGACCCTTGAACAACAGAGGTTTAGAATGTATGGGTTCACTTATATGTGGATTTTTTTTCTATCTGTAGGTCCTGCATCCTCAGATTGATCCAATCAAGGATGCTTTTGTGGGGCTCGGCATCCCTAACCCCAAACCTCAGTGTTGTTCAGGGGTCACCTGTATTCAATCTGACATGTTGAGTTTGAGGTTCTTGTTTTTATGTAGTTCAGTAGGCAGTTGCTGTAGTATTACTGAAGCTCAAAGACTTGGTCTGAGGTAGAGATAGAGATTGATGATTGCCAAATGTCTGTATTAGCATCTGGTGAGAGGATATGTAAAGATAAATAGAATAGACAGGAGACTAATGGGTCCTAGGGCAAAATAGGAATAATTAATAATTGGCAAAGGAAAAAAGAGGTCAGAGGTTAGACTAAGTAGAACACTAAGAATGACAATGTGAAAGGAATAAAATTTCAAGAAAGGAATATAGTAGAAAAATCCATTTGCATAGTAATAATTGTGGAGTATGGATGTTTTGTAGTAGAAAAGAAGTATAGAGATTAGATTTTAAAATTCTTTACAGCATTTGGCTAGTAAGTCATTAACAACTAAATTCAGGATCACGTAAGTGAGAAGGAGGGAAGGTTGAATAAAAGGAGAGCACATAAGTAGATATAAGTCACTGGTACTAGTCTAGGTTTCTGCATTGTTCAGTATCTATTAATTTTTCACTAGCCTTATGTGACTATTTGAAATTAAATTGATAAAATGAAATAATAATGTAAAACTCAGACCTTTAGTTGCGATAACTACATTTCAAGTGCTCAAAAAGTGTGGTTAACGTATGGCACAGATATATAATATGTCCATCTTTGTAGAGACTTCTTTTGGAACATGATATATCTAGATCTTGGCTTGACTTGTGTTTTTTTTTTCAAATAGCATTTTAAGATAAAATTCTCACACCGTAAATAATATACAACGTGATGCCTTTATAACAAGCTAAACATTTTAAAGATATATTCTCTATTACCAATAAAAAATCTTGTTTTGTTTGAAAAGATATACAAAGCGTGTTATTACAAACTCACATATACATGCAGAATTAACAAAGATTAACATTATGTCCCATTTACAACAGACATTTGTTGGTATTACAGTTTCAGAAGAATGTAAAATTCATAGTGTATTTATTTAGGAAGTGACTGAGGAGGGCTAAGTAGAGACAATAAAAGTAGGCCATTTCTTTAGACAAATTTGAATGAATATGGGACTTTTTGTTTTAGTTTTGGTTATTCTTCATGGATAGTTAAATTTAGTCCAAATAAGTTTCTGTACTTCATGCTATTTATCAGCTAGTTTCCAGAATACTCACTTAAACATTGATTGGGTTGCTAATTCTTAAAACAGTTCGTTTTTCTTTATAATCTTGGACGTTCATACTTTATTTGTGTGTTAATATGGTGATATGTACTTTATAAATGGAGTATCTCTCTGAAATGACCATTTTTGTGACACTAGGGGAAACAGCTAGATTTTAAATAAAATTCCAATTACAGAAAAGGTTCTGAATTATATTGTTTCTAAGATGTGTTCAAAATAGACTTTTATACATCAAAAAACCTAAATGTAGACTATACTTACATCAAACCTTGTCTTTTTTGCAAAGTGTTCCTTGTTAATTACTCTGGAAATGTATTAATAATTACTAATGCTACCTAATACGAACTTTTTTTTTAATAGCAGCATGACATGTTATTTACAGATTCGCGCAGTACAAGACAGTTAATTTTATATTGGGGAAACTAACTCAGATTTAATAACTTGTTTAAGAACACATTGTTTCTCAGAATAAGCATCCACCCCAAATTTGCCCTACCAGTTTTCTGTTAAATGAAAGATGAATTGTCAGCACTGAACCAGCCAACTCACTAAAATCGGGAAGTTTTTCAGGCTTTCAGAATTAAACTGTCCTGTTAAACATAACAAATAAATAAGGGAAATAGTTGCATCTAAATAGTCCCTGTGAGCTTTTTGTAACTGGGGCCTGCTTGGACATGGGCACCCTTCTCTAATTTTTCACTCTGGAGGACTCTTTCATTACCTATTATTTGAAAAATTAAAGTGATATGAGAATTTAGGATGTTCCTCTCACCCAAATGAAAGTAGTCAGAACCTAATAATTATGGTTTTAAAATATAATTTAAAAATTTTTTTCTTTGCCAGACCCAAGTCTTGAATCTGGATCCACGACTTTCATAGTCTGTACCTTGGCCCTTTGAGCCCCACAGAGCGGGGCTATAAAATATTTTTTACCCCACTCTAAATCTCTGTCAAAAGTTGAATATATCGTGCCATTTCCTCCTGGCCTGTAGAGTTTCAGTTGAAAAATCTGCCGTCAGGCTTATTGGGGATTCCTTTGTATGTAATCCAGCTGCTTTTAAGATTCTCTCCTGGTGATGGGTGGTACATGGTGGGTGGTGGTGCCGCCTGGGGGTGGGGGTGGGGCGGGGCAGGAACAAGGTGGTATTTAAAGGGAAGGGTACTATAACTCTGGTGGTAGGTGTGGTGTGAAATGCAGGCAGATTGAGGAGTGATTTCAAAATCCTAAAATGCATACAGCAGTGTAAACAAAAGAAATAATTGTTTTTTTAAAAAAAGATCACATGACATATCTGAGTCCTTATTCTGTTGCAAAATGCTTTAAACTAGGAAGAGTTTGAATTTTAATGGAATTTAAGGACCTTTTGCTCTATTTAGCGATTGTGTTTTGTCATGGATCATTATACCTTTTTTATACTTTAACTTCCTGAATTAAATCTCTACTTAAATGGCTTTTCAGCCATTGTACGTACATATTCTATAAGATTCTATGAGGAGGAAGTTGTTTTATTAACTTCTTGGTATGTTCAAAGCTTTTCACGATGCTGTTTACATTGGCTATCACAGAAAATTTAGTTCTGTTTAGACTTAAGTCTTTGTGTATCAATTTTCCATCTGTTAGAAGAAAAATTGAATGACTATAGTGTTAATAGGATTTTTGTCAATGATAACTCCTGTGTATAACAATTGTTCATTTTTCAAGTTTTACATTGTTAGTAAGAATTTGATTTCTAAATTTCTAAAATTGTTAGGTTCCAATGCCATTTTTCACTCACTAGGAAAGAATATTAAGTACTCCTGGGTAGATCAGTATGTTAATTGTTATTGTATAATTTGTATAGGACTTAGTTTTAGCTACTTTAGATATAGAAGTTATAATTTGATTAGTTCTTGATACTGATTGGATGCATTGACTTCTTTTTCCCTTGATTTAAAAAATCTTGTTACCTCTTTTTTTTCTGTAAATTTTGACATATATATGCTATTCAGATTCTTGTTTGAGCTCCAAATAGAATTCTCACTTAAGTTACATAATTGTTTTGAATTCCCCCAGAACGTTTAATTTACTCAGAATTGTTATGAGAATAAAATGTTCTCTCACCTCCAGTAGGATTTCCAGATAGCAAGTTTTCTTCTCAAAGTAGCAAGACTTTGTATTAACAATTTGGTAAAACTTCTCATGTGTATCATTTTATATTATTTGTCTTTGACCCTACCACACAGACTAATAAACATATTCATCTCATAAGCCTGAATTAGATGTTCTTTACACTAAAATGCTTCTTTAAAGTCAGTCTCATACTCTGTTACACCAGGACTAAGCTATGCTAGGGCACTGAAGACCTCATCTCAAAATATGCAGATTTTTCAAAATATTCCTGTCTTGGTGAAAGTAACTGTCAGTAGGCTCTTTCAGCTTCAGCTGTACACAACACAAATCCTCTCTTTTGCATCCCCAAGCGTAACTTTAGACTTTCATTTTCCTTTCTTTCAAGACAAGTTTTGTTATTAAATAAATATTCAAAATGGGGGAAATTTCCAGTGGACCTGTTCAATGTTATTTAAGCCTATTAGAAAATTTCTAATAACAGTGAACGTAAAAGGGAAGGACTTGGCATCTCAGTTGCGTACCTGAAGACTTTTTGGCCTTTTTGCATACTTCTACATACTTTTATTAGTTCAGACTGTTTAATACTATTGGTAGGTATAGCTTTTATCATGTGAAAAATAAAGCCTGCTGTGTACACTTAACTGTAGGGCAAGAGATAACTATGTGCTTCAGTTACATGACTGAGAAGGGTTATCAAATGATTCTTCCCAGAACAAAAAAAGTGATTCCCAAGTGCACTGCTGTTTTCTGCCTAGACAAGAAAAGCCACCAGCAATTTTTAAATGGTAGAGGCAGAAACTTAAATATTTGTTCTGCCTGTCAGGCACATGATTTCATAGAGATGTTAGTTTAGATTTTAGTTTTTTGAACACATTATCTATGTTGCGGTTGTACCAGTTTATGTCTCTACAGATTTAATTTTTAGACGTGTTTGTGGTAGTGGACATAGTGATATTCTGCTGGTGAACATCCTATGGCTCTAACACATAGCTTTAATGTCTGTGATAAGAATCTGGACCATTTTCTTATTGGGACAAAAATAAAATTGCCATAATTAATATAAATACCGTTATTACAGGCTTTCACAAATCCGAGTATGTACTTGATATGAATACCATATTGGTTTGATATTTTAAACACCTGTCACTCTTACCCTCTTCATGTGTAAAGATGACTTCTTTAACAACCAATACCTAAGTAAATGTTGCATAATATATTTTTCCCCCTTCATTTGGTGGATATAGTAATACTTAAAACTTTGTTGTTGTTTTTTTTTAACCTATAAATGCTTTCAGTCATTACCGTTGTTCCAGATTTAGCTAGAAGCTGCTTTCTGTGTTCTTTATATTAACATGTTCCTATCATTTTTGATGTTGTTATCCTTACTTTCTGCACAAAATCCTCTAAGTTCATCTCACTCTTTTTCCACCCCAGCCCTGGACCAACCATTTCTCCAAGGCTCCTTCTAGTGTTGAATGAAATTCAGAAAAGCAAATGAGTGTTAGGTGTGCTTATGACTACTGGGGGCATTGCTGTTCCTAGACACTTTGAATAAAGAGGAAATTTTCTATGCATGTGTATGTGTGCACTTTTGTATGTGTGTGCTTTTGTTTGTGTCTGTGTACATCTATATGTCTATAGATATTAAGAGCCATTGATATCTCCAGTTCATTATACAATTTATTCTAGTTTTCCTGCCGTCCATCCATGTATTCATATCTCCCTTCTCTAAGAGTGAGAAACCTGGTTCTCATCATCTTAAATATATTTATGTATTTGCACAGCTCTATGTAGCTATGGCATAATAAATATGTATTTGATTGTTGCCCCTGATTCCTGATACAGAACTAAATCCCTTGTAATTTCCAGAGTGACAGGAGCATGTTTTGTTGTGAGGTGATTTCTGATTGGCCCCTTGATGGCTTCTGGATAGGATCACCAGAAAGACTAGGCAGGATTAGAAGTTAAAACTTTTCAACCCTATTCCCAACCCCACCTCTGTGAGGGTTAGAAAACTGGAGATTGAGTTGATCTAAATGGCTAAGGATTTAATCAGTTATGCCAGTGTAATGAAACCTCCCTCAAAACTCCTGCACTATAGAATTCAGTTTCTGGGTTGATGAATACATCAAGGTGTTGGGAGAGTGGTATACCAGAGAGTATGAAAGCTCTGCAGCCTTCGTCTAGTACTTATGAATCTCTTCCATTTGGCTGTTCCTGGATTGTATCCTTTAGAATAAACTGGATGGTAAGTTACTTGTTTTTGAATTCTGTGAGCCACTCTAGCATATTGTTAAACCTGAAGGAAGGGGCCCTGGGAACCTCCACTTTAAAGCTGTCAGAAGTATAGGAGATAACTTGAGATTCAAGGTAGCATCTCTTATGGGGAGAGTTTTATGGGACTGAGCTCTTAAACAATCAAGTTTATGCTGACTGTGCGAGTAGTTAGTATTAGAAAAGAGTTGATTAAGGGACACCCAGTTGGTATCCAGATAATTGGTAAATTTATTGGTGATGTGAAAAGCATCACACATTTAATGTCAGAAGTGTTGAGAATAAAAATGGTTCAGAGTAGCCAATCTCTTTGCTCCGAGGTCCTCTCAGGCACTTGTCACTGCTGCAGGGCTGACATCCCTTCTTCTAATCTGCTTTGGCAGCTGTACTTTTAAAATTAATTTACTGCCTGTCCTTTTACATTCTCTCTACTGCTACTCTTGGGGATGTGATGCACCTTTTTAGCCTTAGAAGAAAATAGGTGGCATAAACTACCTAACAGTTACTTTGTTATTGTAGAAGACAGCAATGATTGAGGAAAGTTTTCCTCCCTCGCCCATATACAAATTAATTCCCTATAAATATAGATAATATAAGAGACAGTATCAATTTCACTATCTAGTTGTTTTCTAAAGATTTTTTTGCTGAAAATTTATATCCATATTGAGATTTGCTATTTGTATAATATATATTAGATTTTTAAGACAGTGTTTAAAAAAGTCCAAATAGTCCAATTAAAAATTGATTATATGTTGAAATGATAATGTTTATAGATATGTTGAGTAAATGTAATATTTAATCAATTTTGACATTTTTATTTGTGGCTACTTCTGACCACTGCTGACTTATACTATTCTATTAAAATAACATGCTGGAAAGGAGCTGATGCTGCAGTAAATTAAGTTTACTACTTCCTTTTAAAAAATATCTTAGCATCTTCCTTTTTTGTGGTTTCTTTCACTAGCACCCTTTCGAAACCATAATTCTTTTGCTGATGCTGAACACAAAAAGTTGGGTTTTTAGTCTTTATTGGCTTATACTACTTTTAATACCTGATTGTTATGAAAATTGGCATTCATTCCTTTAAATTTTTATATTACCTTTTGTTTACTAGCATGTCTGTATCAGAAATGATATTTCTTTTTTTTTTTTTCTTTTTTGAAGAGGAAGGCAAGTAGGAATGAAGGCAGGCAACAGACAGGAAGGAAGAGAAAAGGGGAGGAAGCATTTCATTTATCTATTTGTTCATTTTGGTTTGCCCCCCCCCCCCCCCCCCCAGTCCCTGGGCTTGATACCTGAGCACCATAGCACACCAGAAATATTTCTTTTTTATTTTTTTGAAAGTACAAGCAAGAATGAAGGTGAGCCAGGCAGGCAGGCAGGAAGAGAGAGGTAGAAGATATGCTTAATTTTATTTAGTTATTCATCTTGGTTGTACTCCCTGGCCCTGGGTCTTGAATCCAGAACTTTGGGGGTTCTTGTGGACTGTGCCCAGGGTTTATTAGACCTCTACTGTCTCTCAGGGTGTGCCCCAGAAACAATATTTTTTAAGATCTTGTTCTTTGAGTACCTTAGTTGTTGCCAAGGAAGTATTAGAGGTCATTTTTATTATAAATATCTTAAAATAGTTTGTAAATATATTTATCTATTTCAGATAAACTGCTGTTGTGTGTTTGGATATAGAATGTGCAGACTTCCTACTTTATTAATATTCTTCAATAATTTCTGGCCACTGATTTCTCAAACTTGTTAACCAGTCTAGTGCCCATATTTATATCTTACTGATATTGAGAGACTAAATCAATTTTTGATATCTTTTACTTGTAAAAGACAGTCTATATAAGACGTTCAACTACTTTTTTGAATGAATTTTTTCCAAAGTAGTTATTTGGCTAGTTGCTTTACAATAAATAAGGGTGAAAACACTGGTAAGAGTATAACTAATTTCTTTATTTTAATAAAGCTGTAAAATATTCTAGATGCCAAGATAGCACTTTTCAAACTCTAAAATAAAATTGTAATTTAATGACCATAGAAACCTACTTTCTTTTTGTATAAGGGCATTTGATATCATTGTTTAGTTACATGCTAATTTGGTTTTTGATTCACTTATTTGAGTTGTAAGTCTTATTTTCACTATAGTTTTTTTAACCATTCTTAGTACACACAGAAGATATTTTAGAAAAAATTTATACAAGTATAATATATTCTTATTGTAAAAATTAGAAAATTAGAGAAAAAAGAAATGAAAATTACTTAAAATCAAGTCCTTCATTCAGAGATAGCATCGTTACCATTTGTAACAGTCTAGTGTCCAATTTTTGTTTTTATAATTGTGATCATTCTGTATAATGGTACAGTTTACCTGTTTTACTGCTTTGCAAAAGTGTTTTCCCATTTAAAAATTGAGGTTTTTAGATCAAAACAACATCTGTGTATTGTAATCCTACCTGGTATGTGTTTATTACAGAGTTGTGATTATGCCGAATGATGGCATGGTTTGCCTGATTCACTTCATAGAAAAAAATTTCTTAATGTTAAAAATTTGATATTTTAGGTAAAACTTTCTTGTTCACTTATGTTTTCAATACTTTGTATTACTGCACATAAAGTTGTGACATCATCTGTTTCATAAGTTTGATCTTGAAGTTAAGAATGTGTAACAACACTTGAATTCCTCCTTGAGTATGTATTATATCTTTTTAATTCTTAATAAAAGAAAATCAATTAGAATATTGGACCACGAATGCCAATCTAGGAAATTGAACTTTGATGCATTTGATCACTATGAACAGAAATTTAAAAGTCTTGTGTCATGTGTTACAAAGTTGTTTATTTTTTCCACTTTCAACCTTTCTTTGGAAATTTCCTGGAAGTTCATTCATTGCCTTTTATGAATTTGGACATGGTCAGAATATTTGAAATCAATAGTTTGCTTTTAGAACAGTGTTACTTGTAGTTGAGAAAAAATGTAAAGGCCACATTTTAGGGACTTGTTAATATCTACATTCTTTGAGGAAGAACTTTCTGGGGGTAAAAAGCTTTAGTGTGCTTTTTCTACTTCCTGCTCACTCACAATAACTTAGGTTTGCTTCTTTTATTTAAATTTTCAGTTAGTTCTACTCAAACATTCTGAAGATCTTTTGAAAATACAAGATATTTTTAATGCATTGAAAGGGAAATACTTCCTAATTTTTTTTCCATTACAGAAGTAATATATATTCAGAGACATCTTAGAAAATAGAGAAAACTATTAACCAAAATTGTCCCACTAAAATTCCATCACTAAAGGACAGTGGTGATACATCATTTTGGAGTATTTTCCGGAGTATTTTCCTCTCATCTCTTCCTCAAGATGAGTTTTCTATTCATTGAGCAAATACTTATTGAACTCCTATGTGCCAGGTACTGTTTTAAGTAGCAAATAGAGAAAAAGTTATACTTGCCCTTGTCTGTGTACAAATAATTTTGTGTCATTATCATTTTATATTTCATTGTAACATAAGAATTAGTATAAATATTTTTAGCAGCAGTATGATAGTTCCTTGTGTGGGTACATCAGTGTTGTTAGGTATTGTTATTTTTTTTTCTATTTTAAATACTGTAGGCTTGAGTCTTCCATAGGTTATAATATAATGAAATTATCATTTATCTGTTTTACTAAAATTTAATCTGTATTGTGTTCTTACCTAATTTAGTCAATCATCACTCCCTTCCAAAACTTCCCTTTTCAGTCTTTGGATGGCTTCATACAGTCCAGAACCTTATCAGGAAAGGGCTTTACAGTTTTCCACCTACACTGTTTGTCACTGACATGCCAGTTTGTGTAAGCTGGAAGGTTCTTTTGAAGGTCAATTTATAGAGAATCTTGGGTAATGGAATTTTTTGCAGAACTTTTTTTTTTTTTAAAGAGAGGAAGGGAGAGGAGGAGAAGCTTTTTTTTAAGAGAAGGAAAGGAAGATGAAGAGGGCATTTTAATTTATTTTGTTTGTCACTGCTGCCCACCCCATTAACCTTTTACATGGTCCATTCCCCAGGCAAAAACTTCGAGCCTGAGAGACACTAGGGCATGCCTGCATAATTTTCTAAAACAAAATTGTATTTATATTTTGGGGTGGGGGAGTCTCAAATCTGTCTCATTGGACTTTGTTTACATGGCCTGCGCCTGTCACCTGAGCCATAAGGGTGTGCCTGAACAAAATTCTTAGGTATACATAGTCTCTTCACAATCCTCCTCTTTCTCCCACCTCCTGGGGGAGATGAGAGTATTGATATTTGGTCTTGGTGAATCCTCTTCCCAGTATTAGTCTCTTCAGACTCCCTTTATTCCTTCCATCCCTTTCTCCTCTTGCTCTTGGATACAGTTTAGCTGAACATCTTTCTTTGGGCCTGGGCTTATTCAAGCAGAAGCCAGTTTAGGGGATTGTCTTCTAATTGCTGGTTCTAATATAACACAAAAGACTGCGTTTATAAGGACCACAAAAACTTGTAGTTGGGGAAAGGAATCTACTTAATGCCTTGTGAACAAAACAAGAATTAATACTTCAGATTTTGCTGTTTTGGAATGATTTTCTTAGGATTAAATTTCAGATATAGGATTGTTGGTTGTAGATACGAATATTTAAATACTTTCTAGGTGGTGTCAGATTGTTTTCCAGAAGAGATAATTATAGTAATTCCTCACCTATCGTGGGAGATACTTTCCAGAGACCCCTGCCATAGGTGACAATCTGCGAAGTAGTGGTGTTATAATTTATTTTATTATTTATATATATTTTAAGATTTTATAAACCCTTTCCACACTCTTATTAACCTTTCCCACACTCTTAAAACACTTTCTACACTCTTAAACCTGTGTAATTTCAACAACATATAAAATTCTGTGTGGGTACTCATTAGTGAAGTGTATGTATACCGCAAAATCCTTCCATATAGTGAAAATTCAGCAATACAGAATTAGATATATATTAAAAAAAAACAGCCCGCAATACAGTGAAGCTGCAATAAGTGAACTGCAGTATAGCGGCGGACAACTGTACATACATGTTACTTAGGTGTTTTTTCAGTGACCCAAGTGAGAGTTCTTCACTTGCCCATTTAGCAATATTGTTATCTTAAACATATCTTGTTGCTTTATATTTGACTTATTTAGACCTTTTCCCCATATGCTTTATAATGAATTATATTTTCTTTTATTTTTTGAAGTATTGCCTACTTTCAGGAACACTTATCAATTTTCATGAATTCTTCAAATCAAAATTAATAATACTTTATATTTTTGACAAATCTTTTTCATTGCTGGAAATCTAATGTCAGCAATACATTTTTAATAAGATAATTTTTTAAGAACAGTTTTAGATTTACAGCAAAATTGAGAGTTATAGAGATTTCCTATAGTCCTCAAACATGCATTGCTTCATTAGCAACATAACTCACCATAATGGTATTTTTTTTTTTAACTAAGGATGAAACTGCATTGACACATAATCAACCAAAGTCCACAATTTTCCTTAGGGTTCATTCTTGGTGTTATACAATCTGTATTTTTGAACAAATGTATAGTGACATATCCATCATTATAATATAACATCAAGTATTTTTACTGTCCTACATACCATACCCTCTGTGCTCTGCCTATTCATCTCTCCTACCCTTACCCCTGGCAACCATTACTCTTTTCTATCTCCATAGTTTATGCCTTTTCCAGAATATCGTGTAGTGAAATCAAATAATGCTTGTAAGTATGTCTTTTAATAGCTTGAAAGCTCATTTCTTTATAGTGTTAAATAATATTCCATTGTCTGGCTATACCAGTTTATTTATTCATTTGCTTTTAAAGGATATCTTGAATGCTTTTAATTTTTGGCAGTTATGAATAAAGTATCTATAAATATCTGTCTGCTTATTTTTGTTTGGACTTAAGTTTTTGACTCCTTTGGGTAAATACCAAGGAGCATGATTGCTGGACTGGATGGTAAGAGCACCTTCAGTTTTGTAAAGAACTGCCAAATTGTCTTCCAAAGTAGCCAGCCAGTATTTGGTATTGTGGTGATCCAGATTTTGGTCGTTCTAATCCATTTGTATCTCATCATTGTTTTAATTTGCATTTCCCTGATGATACATTAGGGGAATCTTTTTATATGTTTATTTGTCATCTGTTTTTTTTAGTGAGGTCTCCATTTAGGTCTTTGGCTCATTAAAAAAAAAATCAGGTTGTTTTCTTATTATCAGGGTTTAAGAGTTGTTTTAAGACTGGCATGCCTTGGTGGTCAAGCATTTAAGTCTGCTGCCTCTGGCTGACATGAGCCACATACATTACAAGGACCTGGGTTCACATTTGCATCCTGGGAAACAACCAAGATGAACAACTAACTAAAATAAATAAAATGCTTCTTCCCGCTCTTCCTGTCTGCTTGCCTGCTTGCCCTCATTATTGCCTGCACCTTTCCTTGAAAAAAAAAAACGTTATTTTAAGAGAACTTTGTATATTTTTCAGTCAGTCTTTTATCAGGTGTATTTCTTCAAATATTCTCACTTTTTTGTTAAGGTGACTGATTTACAAAATAAGTTTAGATATGCATGTTCACTGTTCATCAAATATATGATAGTATACCATACCCACCACTAAATTACCAATAGTCTTTCACCACTGTTCATTGGACTCCCACTATCACTTGCTCCTGCCCCCTTACCCGGCTTCCCCTCTAGTAACCTCAGTTCTGTTGTCAATGTTCAAGGATTGGTTTTGTCTTGTCTGTTTGCTTTGTTTCTTTTTATTCCACAATTGAGTGAGATCATCTGATATTTGTCTTTTTCCTTCTGATGTATTTCACTTGGCACAGTCCCCTTTACTTATATCCATGTTGTTACAAAGCAGGATTTCATCCTTTTTAGAGCAGTGCGTGTGCATGCGTGCGTGTGTGCATGCCTGCGTGCCTGTTTGTGTGTGTTTAAAGAACTTGGAAGAGGGTGGTTATTTGGTACTATTTATGGACCAGGCACTGTGTTTTACATATATTCTCATTAATTCTTGGGAGACATTGAAATCAACTGTCATTTTACAAATGGAGACTGAAATTAAATAATTTTCCGTGGTCATAATTAGGAATGGTGAAGTAGGTTTGAACCTTTATCATTCTATTTCTTTTTTTTTGTTTCATTCTTGTTTCAAAAGCTAGCATGCTTCTTTTCAAACCTTATAATTACCTTGTAGTGTACCCTAAAATGAAGAGTTCATATTGTCTATGTGTGACCGAAAGACCAAATTGATCATCTTTTCAGTGTGGTGTTTGATATTAAGTATATGAAGTTAAAATTGGATCTCACTGTCTTCTTTTGTAAATGGGCTAATTGGGAAAGAAGTTGTATAGTTTTCTAATGATTTTCAAGAGGGAGAAAATGGGATCTAATTAAGAGTGAACTACAGAAAACTAACCAGTAATTCTATTTGTCATAATTATTGATTAGAATGTTTATAAAAACCTTCACACAGAGTAGGTGTTTATTTAGAAGTGATGAATAGATGGGATTACACTAAATGAGCTCTTGTTTCCATTTAATACAGCTATTCTCTGATATATTGATAATTATATGGATATATTAAACTCATTCCAGGATATACTGTTACTTTTAGTTACTATTTTCATTGTATAAACTTAGTCAGCATCTGTGCTTTTCATTTGCATTTTTTAAATAGATTTTTTTCTGGTGAAAGGCAAGATTTCGTTATAGAGTTAGATACTTGTATTACTTTAGACTAGAATTTTAATATATATAGAGAGTTAAATATAGATTCCATGGAACTATTACCCAGCAGTCTTAGAATAACAAAGTTTCATTCAGTGTGGAGGGGAATTTTTTTTCTCACCAGTGTTAAAATGAAATAACACTGAATGAAATGTTATTTGAGGACATGGTTTCATTATACATCATTTGCTTAATGTCACTTTCCAAGAGCCTATCCATAATGTCAAGTGAGAAGTTCCTATAATTTCTCAAGTATTATGGGAGCTAGGAAGCATTTGAAGAAAAACAGTGAAAGCAAAACTTACTATAAATGTGGTATTTTTATTTTTGAAATACCAAATGGTGAATATTTAGTAGAAATGTTTACTGTACTTGTATTTTTTCAGTGAAGCAAGTATTAATTTTATTTGGTAACTATTTTGAAAAACAATATACTATAGACTCAAACTATAGATTGTGTTTGCCTTCCTAAATTTACAACATTTTTCACTTGTCTTTTGTGTTCTGTTGAGATACGGCAGAGTTGTACTTTTAAGCGTAAGGTTTAAATGGTATTTAATTTTAAGTGTAACCACCAGTAAATATGACTAAAACGAAATTAAAAACTTTTGGCATTGAATACCTTGTTATTGCTTTAAAAGAATTTTAAGACTCACTTCTTATTTAGTGCCCTTGCTAGAAATCTGTTAGTAGTACCTGGTGTATGGTTTCCTAATGATTTAAATTATAGTCTCACCTAAGGGGGATTATCTTCCACTAAATTATTTCACATCTTTGGTTATAAATAGGGTTAGATTTTGTTGAAGTTATTTACTTGAGCCGTGGGAAACCAGAGAGGGCTATTGTATTTATAGTATTTAATATTTAGGTTATCCATATCTGTGATTATGATTTGATGTTTGAGATTAAAAAAAAATCTTATAAGGATGTTAATATGCATGTAGATATGCTAGTAGCAAGATTTTATTGCAGTATTAAATATAACAAACCTATTATAACTGATTATCTTACTAGATGAGTTGTTAAAAAGTGATTCAAGGAAACACTCATCGTGCTAACACTCATTGTAATTAGGATTTGAAATTATGAATGTGACTTAATAAAATAATATGAAACAAGACATGTCCATTTAAAGAGATTAAAATAATGGAACTATGAAAAATGAAAGATTTTATCAACAATAAGTGCCATGTATAGAGTTTTAAAGCTAGCACAAAAAGTTTAACTTTTTTAGGAATACTGATGTAGTCTAGTAACACAGGTATGATTTCTCCCTAGTTGCATGATGAACCCATCCACAGGGTCAGAATGGGTTCTAAAAATAATGACAAAATTAACTGTTGTCAGGAAATTGAAAATTTAGGTAAGTTTGGAAGTGAAAGAGGAATAAACATGGTAAATATGGTAGGAGTAAACAATAAAGGGAAATATTGTTTGGCAAATGAGAGTGTGCAGTTTTGCCTGTTTTACTACTCTTAAAGGGGAAAATAAAGTCTGATGCACATCCTCTCCCCTCAACCCCCAAGGAGAACTGCTTTCTATTCTGTTAAAACCACTGCTGAGGCCTGGACCTGGTAGCCTAGTAGATAAGTCTGCCTGCCTCTGGCTGGCAGAAGTCCACGTACATCTCACAGACACAAATTTATTTCCTGGAATTGGGGAGAACAAACAAGATGAACAACTAAATAAAATGCTTCTTCCTCTCTTTCTGCTTGCCTGCCTACTTACCTTCATTCCTACCTTTTCCTTTTCTTTAAAAAATAAAATAAAACCACCACTGATTATATATTCTCCTAACAGTGATGATCATATTAACTAATCTCTTTTTTTTTTTTAACTTGAATAATGTACTTTCATTCTTTGACAACTTTTATATTTGGTATTGCTTTCAGATTTAGAATTCCTCATTGGGAAAATAATCCAAGTTATGTTGCTGTGAGGCTAATTTAAGAATATATACATAGACATATTTATAAATTCCTTTTATACATACACATTTATAAATTCTTTTATACTTGTATTTATGAATTCATTTTCCCTTAATCTTCTGAGAGAAAAATTCACATACCATCTTGTGAATAGACCATTTTGGAATAAAACTGTTGAGTTTCTAAGTGTCTCTACTAATGTACTATTGGTGTTAGAAATAGAGAATAAGACTTTTCTCTCCTTTGGGTGTGAAGAACACTGCATGTACCTTAGTAAGCCTCTGTTTTCTCTCCCCTTTCCCTCCCTCTTCCCCTTTTGTTGAAATGTCTGTAGTACTTCACTGGTTTCACTAGTCATTGTAAGACTCAGAAGTTAAAGAAATAACAATCTTTTCCATTCTTAATGTTTGGCATTTTTTTTTTAATTTGGAATTTCGTTGGTAGTCATGAACAGAATTGTTTAAGGGTGAACAGTTAATTTTTTTTTATAGAAACAATTTGAGGTATCTTTTTAGGGGCACTTTGCAAGTAATATTAGGATTTTATCATGGATATTAGAAGACAGTATATAGAAATAAATCTTTGCTTGTTATATGAAGCAGTGATAATCTGTCTTATCCCCTTGTAATGTTTAATATTTTTTAGCTCTTTGTAGAGAGATGATCTTTGTTTAAGACTTCCATCCTTACATCCTTCTCTTTTTATTGACTCAGCTGTTGGTGAATATTTATTTGTTAGATGGAGATGCAGTATCTTGCATATAATTCAAGTTTTTATTGTTTTGTATTTGACTTCTTAAAATGTGTATGTTTTATGTTGAATGAGGTACACTAATTACAAAAAATATGGTCTGATTAATTAGGTTTTATGGTACTTTGCTTCTAAAATTTGGATGGAATATAGAAATTTAGGAAAACTTCAATTATATTATGGTCCCAGCCATGTGTTTTCAAAAGCAGTGTGCTGCATTCCTAAACAGTAGTGCATTGCATGCACTACTGAACATAATGGGAAAAGAAAAGTGCCATAAAGAGCTAAGTACCAAGTAACTAGCTGGAAAAAGTGTCTAATGGGAGAGCTGGCACAGTCGTTAATCTGGTAGAATAGTACTTGAGGAAGTAGTCGCATGTGTTAAACTGCAATTTCTTCTGGTTATTAGAAACCAAAATAGGAAATTCAGAATTAACACTTTAATGCTAGTAAATGATTCTGCTGCCTAATTTAGTACAGAGAGACTTGGTTCTGATGCTAAGTAGAGAAGAATGACCTTGAGTAGTATGTTCTCTTTTTAGTAAAGCGAGTGGAAAAATTGTTTAAGGTTCCTTTCAGCTTTAGACTGCTGCCTTAAATATGTTTCTTAATCTTCTTGAGCAATAAAAACAGGATTTTAGGGATATCATGGTAGGGTAGTGGTTTGGTCTGCCTTCGGCTGGTGTGGTCCACATACATCCTAAGGAGCCCTCCTAGGTTCCTTTGGGGTTGAGGGGGGTGGTTTACAAAAATTATTTTAACTTTGGTTTTGTCTAAATTTGCCCGACACCTCTCAAACTACTACTAATATGTAGTAGATGCACTATAAATAAAATAGTCATTACAATAAATGACTTTTAAACCTTTTTAACTAAGATCCATTCCAAGAAATACAATTATACATTATACCCAGCATATACACACATAAAAAGACAAAAGTTTCACGAAATACCACATTGCTAGTGATAACCATGTTACCTGTTCCATTACATTTATAACCCACTCTTTGAAAAACACTTTGAATATAAATATCTGAAGCTAGATCCTTTTTCCAGAAAACTTAACTATTTAAATCAAGCAGTAAGTTACTGAAAAAGTATTTGCCACTTAATGAAAATATAGTGGCTATGTGAATTTTAGTTCCTGCCATTGTTTGTTTGTAGTCTTTTATTGCTGGTAACTTTGTTTTACAAATTAAAGTACAAATGTGTAGATTCCCCATATGTGTGCAGTTTCCACATTCCTCAGATATATATCAATATGCCATACCCTCCACCAAATCACCAAGAGTTCTTCACCATAGTCCAGTTGGACTCCCTCCATTTCTTCCCCCACCTTCCCTGTTGGTAACCTCAATTCTAGTGTCCAAGGTTTAGTTTTGTTTCATATCTTCGTTTGTTTTGTTTATTCACATTCCACCTATGAATGAGATCACCTGGTTTTTTTTTTTTTTCTTTTGACTTATTCAATTTAGCATAATTCCCATCCATGTTAATTCAAATGACAGGATTTCTTCTCTTCTAAGGACTGTGTAGTATTCCATTGTGTGTGTGTGTGTGTGTGTGTGTGTGTGTGTGTGTGTGTTTGTATCCTATATCTTCTTTGTCCATTCATCTGACCTTGGGTACTTAGGTAGTTTTCAGTTCTTAGCTATTGTAAATAGGACTGCAGTAAACATGGGAATGAAAAATCTGTGAATTAGTGTTTTTGTATCTTTTGGGTAAATATTCAGAAGTGGGATGCCTGCCATTGTTTGTTAATCATGACACAAACTAAGCGCAATGTTCATTCATAGAACAAAACAAATGATGATTTTGCTAACATGAAGTTGCTCTTCAGTGTGGATAGTTTCATGATCTGTTGTTTTCATTTTTGATCTTTATTTAGTTCCTTTTAATAGGAATAGTAATGGTTTTAGCTATATCACACAAACGAGTGGCACTAAAAATCTTTAGTACTATTTTGGACTTGAATTTTTGAAAGGTATTTTAGTGAAAATATTTAATTTTAAGGAATACATTTGCTATTATAAATTAGGTGTTTTTTGTGTGTTCGATCTATCAATATACTAAAAAACGCTTGTCAGTCTTCCATTTCTGTCAGATTCCTTTATTAACCCCCATCTCCCATGATTGAGTTCTTAGGGGATTTATGGCTTACTTACCCCCACTCATCCCCCTGCCAGTCCCTGGTCATGAAACCAGGTCCTTGGACTTTGCATTATACCTTAGCAGCCTCAGCCAACTGAGTCACAAGGGTATGTTCAGCTTATTTTTTAATCTGAGGATCCAAATAAAGTTTTCTGGCACTATTAATACTATTTGTGTAACTCTGGATATGCCACACTTCTTTAAAAGCTGAGCCCTTTTCGTCATCTGAAAATGGTAGTTTTATGTATTATACAAGTTTATGTATCCTTGCTAACTTCTAAATGAAAAAGGTTCATAGTGTCAATACTAGAAATAATTATTATTAGAATAGCCCTCAAAACTAATGCCAGCAAAAGCTGATACTATACAGTATCTGGAATATATTACATAGAGAAGAGAAACCTATTTAAAAGTAAAAGAGAACAACATTAACAGCAATATATCTATTTGGTGCCATTCTTCTTACTAGATGTTTATTTTGTTTATTTAATTTAGAGCACTTTCTGTGAGAATACTTATTTAGCTAAATGCTTATGTATGAAGACCACATGCTCCTTTCAACTGAAAGCATATGTGAGGATGCGGAGCTTACTTATCTTTGCTGGTGAAATCAAGGGTGAAGGCCAGGGTAGGAAACTGGAACCTCCAGGCAGGAGGTAAGATTCAGAGAAATCCCATAATTTTGGGATAGGGTACTTTTTTGTTGTTGATAGCGCCAAACAGGGCTGCTGATTCATAAAACTCATAAATCTAGAAAAAGCTATAGCACAGAAACCCAGTGTCTTACCACTCCTATTAGGAAGCACAACAATGTACTCTGTATAGATAGATGGCATTAAATAATAAAATTAAAGCATAGGTTTTAACCAGTAGAGTGTGGTAAGTGATGCACCTTACTAGTCATAAAATTTATATTCTGTCCCCAATTCTACTACCTATATTAGTCCTTTTTCTATTCAATGCTCAGGTTAAATGTATCTTTTGCCTTCCATTTATTTCCTTGAGGTAGAAACCTTGTAATACCTGAACACTGTCTCTTCCCATTTCATTAAATCCATCTATTTTGTCTATCTTCTGTTACCTTCTATATCGGTTGCCTTAATTTAGATCATCATCTCATCTTGATATTTTGATCGTTTCTTTAGCATCCAGCTTCATTTCCCGTTGTTCATGGACCCCAGTACCTCACCTGATCATACTTATGAATCTTTCATTTCCTATTCTGCCACCAGACTCACTTTTATGAAACAGAATTTCATGTTTCATTCCATTGCCTCAGATCCTACTTTTTGACTAGTAGTTAAATTTTCCTAATAGTTAAACTAATGGTTAACTTAGTTTTACCAACATTTTCCAAATTAGTTGATACTTATGTTGGTATATCTTTAAATATGTGTTAATAGCGATCTGTGTGATACCATTTTGGGAAGTCCTATTTTCTGTGATATGTCTGCTTTGACAGAGTGTCTTCTGAAAAACACATCCAGGATATTTGGGCCTGTAAATAGCAGAAAGTCTCCAACTTTAATCAATATGACTTTATAATCTTTCATAAGAGACAGAGTATTTCCAGACAAGTTGATTGAATTAAGTCATCAGAAAGCTGTTTTACCTATCTGTAAATTTTAATATGTATATATAAAATTTTAGCATTATCAGAATGCTGTTATAAATATTGTTTCTTTTTAAGACTTAATGTGATAAGAACTTTTTATATGGCATGTCTTTAACTTAGCTAAAGCTTAGGCCAGTGCTTTTCTCTAATTTTGTTTAAGTTTATACTTAAGTTTGTACTTACACCAAGGTACTTTGCTTGAGAAAATTTCTTGTTTTTAAAAGGTTACAATTCATATACAACCTTCCCACACTTACATGATAAGCTGTTTTAGTGCATATGTATTTGCGAATGATTTACTTTGTGAAAGAAAATTGAGAAGAGCAGATAAAATTAGCTGTTTTCACAGCTTACTTAGGACTTACTGGACTTTAAGTATATAATATTAATTATTAATATGATCTGATATGTCATCTCCTGATAGTTTTCTCCCTTTGCATTTCTATACGTAAGGTGGTAAAAGAATCATCTAATAGTGAATAAAATAATTTACAGTACTCCCACTTCCACCTCCAGACTCCAGTTGAGAATAGCAGTTTGATTTTACTCAGAACATTATAACCAGAGTGCCCACAACTGTGGAGGGAATTAGATTTCCCATTATATCAGACTGTCTGCCTGGCTGTTTTTCTTCCCCCCATAGACCTAAGGATAGAAACTTTCTTAATTATCTTAATAATACTGAAACACTGCTGTTCCCTTTCCCCTCAGGCTCCCAAAAGCAAAAGCTTGTCAAGTAAGTTTTTTGGAGGAAGAAGTTAGCCACATGAGAGAGGAGAGGGAAATAATGTAGGTTGTAGGCTGAGGAGGAACAAAAATATAAAAGTTGAAAGAGCTTGGCACAGAACTTTCAGCAGTATTTCTGCTAGTTCTAGTTAATAAAACTATTTTCCCATTTTTAGAATATTATAAGAAAAAATAGGAAAACATTTACATAATTTAATATTAAAGTCATGTAAATATTTGCAGCAGAAGCTAAAAGTTTCTTCTTGCGCGTACTCTCCTTTGCCCGACGACAAGTGTGTATTTTCCCATGCTTCCAGTTCTCCATGCACTTATACAAATACATGTTCACATTTAGAAAATTGTGAACATATTGTTCTGTAACTTACTTTTTTATCTTTAACTCTTGGAGATCTTATTTTGGGTTTTTGAAATTGAGAAAGAGACACAATTTGGATTCATATACCAGCTAGCCATTAAGCTTCTTTCATTCACTTGTGAAGTGAAAATAATATTACTATCAATCTTTTAGAGTTTTTACAAAGATTAGATGAGACTGAATATGGGCTCCTTAATGTGGTAACTAGTTCTTGGTAAACTAACATGGTGACTACTGATATCAGTAAACAAATCAAAGGCGCTTGTATATCATCCTCCTTTACCTAAGCAATAAACTTGTAGCAGTAGAGCATAATTTGAGATACCAAATTGTTAGTTGTTTATGTAAGAACTTTATAAAGTAGAGTTTACCAAAGTTGAAGGACCTGAAAAGTCTATAAAATTATAAAAGAGAAAGCATATCGATCCTCCAAATTGTGTATGAAAACAAAGAGTTACCTGCAAAAGAGCTAAATATTACATTTGGAAAAAAATCAAGGATGAAATATCCCCCTGCACTGGATGGAAACACTGGAACCAATTATTTCAAGTAAATGAGAGACCGATAACAGTTTTTAAAGGGATTTAGATATAGAGATTCATACTGAGAGATAGTTTTAGTTCTATCCTCTTAATCCTTTCTCAGAGAAATGGAGAATTTCTTCTCACTATACATGTTCTATTCTGGCTCAGTCTAAAAACACAGGATTAGAAGGTTTGACGAAATTTGGTAATTTTTAAATCTATTTGATGATGGTTTGGATTTAGGTCTCTAATCCATTTGAGTTGGTTTTTCTATATGGTGTGAGCAATTTCATTCTTTTGTGAATAGATAACCCAGTTGTTTCCACGCTGTTTCTCAAAAGATAAAAAAGGGAGAAGAAATGAATCAAGGTGTAAAAGAAATGAAGAATAAGATAGCCGAACTAAGGAACTCACTAGGGGATTCAAGAATAGGATGAACAAGCCGCCAAGAGAATCTGTCAGTGAACTAAAGGATAGGGAAAAGGAATGCACTCAAGCAAACCAGCAAAGAGAAAAGAATGCAAAAAAAATGAAGACAGCATTTGAGACCTCTGGTATGACATCAAAAGGAACAAGATGTACATCATAGAGGTTGCAGGAGAAGATGGAGAAAAGGGGTCAGAAACCGTATTTGAAGAAATAATAGCTGAAAATTTCCCTAACCTGAAGAATGAAGTAAGCCTCCGGACCCAGAAAGCAAAAGAATTCCTAGTAAAAGAAACCCAAAGAGACCTATACCAAGACACATTGTCATCAAAATGTAAAAAATATAAGATAAAGCATCCAGAGAAAAAATGAATCACATACAAAGGAGAACCCCATAAGACTCCGTGGATTTCTCAGCTGAAACTCTACAACCAGAAAACAATGGCATGATATATTCAAAGTACTGAAAGAAAAGGATTTTCAACGTAGGATACCATACCGTGTTAAGATTTTCATTCAGAACTGAAGGAATGATAAAAAGGTTTTGCAATAAGCAAAAGCTAAAAGACTTTATCACCACAAAACAGGCTGTAGGAAAATACTGAAGGAAACTATGGAGTGTAAAGAAATCTCACTTAACAGTAGGACAGCAAATATGAAAAGTGGGAAGCAGAAGATAGGAACAATCTGCTTTTGAATAAAATAGGAAATAAACAGAATTCTTCATGCATACCTCAGGGTAACTTCAAAATACATCTCCAAATTAAAATCAAAGAAGAAAAAAAGGGAAAACAATCAAAATATAACTACATCCAGCCCACTTAAGAAGAGAAAGAGAAGAACAAAGGCACTATCTGGAAAAACACCCAGAAGACAAATTGCAAAATGACAATAAGCATCTGTATATCATTAATCGTGCTAAACATTAATAGACTGAACTCACCAAACGGCACAGATTGGCAGAATGAATTAAAAAGCATAACCCAAACTTCTGCTGCATGCAGGAAACTCACCTTTCAAAAGAACACAAAGACTCAGAGTCAGTGGTTGGAAGATAATCCTACTGTCTGATGACAGGAAACCATGAACGGTCATATTTATATCAGATAAAATAGTCTGCCAACTAAGAAGCATAACAAAAGACAGAGATGGTCTTTATAGAATGATTAAGGGGTCAATCCAGCAAGAAGACATAATACTTATTAACATATATGCACCAAATGAAGGAGCATCAAAATATATTAAGCAAGTATTATTAGAACTGACGAGAGGCACTGACAGCAACACAGTAATAGGAGACTTCAACACCCCACTTAAAACAATGGACAGATCAACCAGGCAGAAAATTAACAGGGAAATAACAGCTTTATGTAACTATTTGGAGCAGTTAGGTCCAGTAGGTCTATAATGAACACATTATCCCATGACTACAGAGTTTACTTTCTTCTCAAGTGCTCAATGAATATTCTCAAGGATCGATCATATGTTGGGACACAAAACATGTCTCAACAAATTTACAAAGATTGAAATCATACTAAGCATCTTCTCTGACCACAGCGGCTTAAAACTAGAAATCAATCACAGAAAGCTGGAAGACCTCAAATTAATTGGAGACTAACCATTGTGCTTCTCAATGACTCTTGGGTGAAACGAAATTAAAGAGGAACTCAAAAAAATAGAGATGAATGAGAATGAGCTACCAGCATCTACAGGATACAGAAAAAGTGGTGCTAAGAAGGAAGGTCATTGCAATCCCAGCCTACTTCAGGAAACACGAAAAATTGCAAATAAACAATCTAGCCCTATGCTTAACTAGAGAAAGAAGAACAATTAAAGTAAAATATCAGTAGAAGAAAGGAAATAATCAAAATTCAAGCAGAAATAAATGAAATAGGAAGCAAAAAGATAATCCAGAAGATCAGTGAAACCAAAATTTGTTCTTTGAAAAAATAAATAGCAAACCATTGGCCAGACTAACAAAGAAAAAAAAAGAGAATGCTCTCATAACTAGAATGAGAAATGAAATGGGAGAAGTTACAATGGATAGCACAGAGATACAAATTATCCTAATGACTACTATGATCAACTCTATTCCAACAAAGCAGACAACCTTGAGGACATGGGCAACAGCTTTTTAGAAAAATATAGTCTATAAATACTGAACCCGGAAGAATTGGAAAGCATGAATGGAATAATCACAAGCAAGAAGTTGAAGAGGTAATCAAAAGTCTCCCTAAATATAAAAGCTCAGTACTAGAGGGCTTTTCTACTGAATTTCACCCAACCTTCAGAGAATTAATATCTATTCTTCTCAAACTTTCAAAATACTGAAGAATAGGGAATATTCCTAAGTGCTTTGTATGAGGCTAATATCATATGGATACCAAAATCTGACAGACGTCACTAAGAAATAAAATTACAGACCTATATCTTCAATCAATGTAGATGCAAAAATTCTCAACAATATTTTAGTACACTGAATCCACTGATGCATCAAAAAGATCATCCATCATGACCAAGTGAGATTTATTCCAGTTATGCAAGGATGGTTCAACATACATAAATCTATTAATGTAATATACTATTATCAACAAGAGCAAGCAGAAAAACCACATGATCATATCAATAGATGGAGAGAAAGTTTTTGACAGGATCCAGCACCCATCTATGATAAAAAACCCTGCATTAAATGGGGATAGAAGGTACATACCTTAACATAATAAAGGCCATATACGATAAACTCTCAGCCAACATCATGGTCAGTGGCAAAAGATTGAAAGCATTTCTTCTAAGGTCAGGAAAAAGGAAGACTGTCAACTCTTACCAATGCTATTTAACATACTGTGTATGGGGATCTACACATGAGTTTATTTTAATTTTTAAAACAAAATTACTACAATAAAATAGCAAAAAAAGTAAAAATAAAACAAAAAGTGTGAATTCTCTGACCTTCTTCCTCTTCTTTTCCAAGGTGTTTTGACTTCTTGGATGCCTTGCAGTTACATATGATCAGCTAATCAATTTTTGTCCCAAAAGATCAGTCTTTAGTAGGACTGTATTGAATTTGTGATCAATTTGAAATGTATTGTCCTCTTAACAGTATTTTTTCTGAATCACAAAAATGGATATCTTTCCATTTATTTAGAAGTCCTTTATTTTTAGCAGTGTTTTGTGATTTTTAGTATGTTATCATATCCTATTATTATTTTAGTCACAATATGCTTAATTTACTGTTAAATAATTGTTAAAGGAAGTTGCAATGATGAATATTTGTGTAGATTGTGAGAAGAACTCACAACAAATAACAACCTTGAAAGTATACCAAAAATCACAGTATCCAGAAAAAAATTTTTTGGTAACTACTGGCATTGCTCTAAATAATTTTTTCCTTGTATATTTTCGCTTAACTTATTTATCACCTTTTTCTTTTGGCAATGATTTGTGATGTTTTATGTATAGTGAAAAATGCTCAGCTTTTCTCTGACATTCAGGTTTCTTGATGAATGTCTTATTTCAGTCACCTTCAATAGTATTTTTTATGGTGAGAATATAAAACTTACCATTTTAATATTTTTCATATACACCGTGGAATTAATACACTGTGCAATATTTTGTAGCCATTGCCACTATTTCCATAACTTTTCATCATTCCAAATGGAAACTCTATAGTTATTTTTGCCTTACTGGACCTTTTAATGTTTCTAAAGTAAAGGATTGACTCCCTTTTTAGGTACTCTCCAATTATATTCTAGGCTAATGCTTTTTTTTTTTTTTTTTCCTTTTTTTTAAAGGAATGGTCCAGGAAGGAAGAAAGAGAAGGAGGCATTTTTTTTTTTTTAATTTAGTTGTTAATCCTGGCCATTTTTCCTGTTCCAGCATGCAAACCCAAATCCTTGGGATGTAAATGGACTGAGCTTGGCCAGAGATCATGGACCAAAATGCTATATCACTAGTACACGTCTTGGCTATTACTTTTGGGGGCAGAATTGCCATTCGCACATTCCTCTTACTGTAGTTCCCCTTCCATCGTCTTCATTATTTTGCATTTAGTATTTATTTCTGTAATTTTCTTGAGTAATCCTGTTAGTGGGATCTTGAAGGATGCTTGGGCTGCCATCTTAAATTGGAAATTTCTGCAGATTTGTTGAATGATGTTAATGACATTGAATCACCTTTCTATATAGAGAAACAAACTTGCTCCTTGGTGTCAATTATATAGTTCATTGATTGTTTGCTCAGCTGAACTAGAAAACTGAGTATGTATATGGGGGGAGAAAGAGGGCATTTTAAGATAGTGGCAGCTGGCATCTCTAAGTACAGTCTGTCTTATTTTTCTCAGTAAAGTAATCATGAAATCAGGAATCAGTGAAAATGCCTAACTTTACTACACATGAAAATTGATAGACATAAAGACAATAATAGGAATAAGTGGTACTGATGATGCGACAGAGAAATACTGTGAAATTATCAGCACGTAGAATACATATTGACTTTGTTTTTTGAAACGGAGTCTATAAGCAAGGGAAAAAAAGAAAACTTTATCCCCATTATTTGTTCAAAAGTGAGACCTGGGACCCATGCTAGCCAGAAATTTGGACCGCCATCAACTTTATTATGAGATGACCCAAGTATAGTTTTTCTGTGTTTCTAGTGTATGACCCTCACACACACATTATCTTTATGTAAGCTTATCAGTAAGTGGGGTGATGGGGAGAGAGAGCTGTGTGATATTGTGCATGCAGTATTGCTATCCAAAATATATCATGTATGTTTCTAGAGATAAATATATTTTAAGTCATATAGGAATGAACATTTTAATATTTACAAATTTGTTTTAATAACCAACAATACTCACTGGTTAAGGGGATGCTAAGATGGATATTAAATATTGTGATATGTTATAAATAAAAATGTGACATAAATATCATAGCTGATACTGCTTTTGGCAAACATTGTAGAAAAGATTTACTAGAAACTGGCAATAGTACTGCTATTTACGCATGTCACAATTGTAAATATGAGGGAATCTGTCTTCTACATCTGTGGCAGTGCATCCATAAACATTGTTTGGGAGATCCATTCTTGTTCTAGAAAGAACCAAAAAACCCCCCAAAACAAAAGCCTTAGGTTTAAGAAGAGAATCCAGTAGAATCATGCAGGATCTAAAAGTATAAAGTAAGAAAAGGTTGACATATTCAATAAGGTTCATGAAGACTTACATAAGGCATGTAAGAAAGAAAACAAAAATATTTAGGAGAGATAAAGGAGGCAGAATTTAAATCATTTAAAAAGAAAAAATGAGCTGGTAGCATAGAAAATGCAATTAATGATGAAGATATTTTCAAAGTGCAAATAAAGAAAAAATACTCATGATAAAGTGAGTTTTAAGACAAAAGAAACATGTGCATAATTGATATTTCTCAAAGACTAGTAATTGAGAGTAAAGTAATTTTTTCTATTCAAATTATTTTATATGGGTAGAAAGAATGCATTTCATTCTAGAAAAAAAAAAAGAACCACATTTTAGACATTCTAGCAAAATAATTGTTGAACTTTAAAGATTGTGGAAAGGGCATCTTATAAATATTTTCGTAGAAAAATACTGTTATTTAGCAATGACCTAAAATCAAACTCTTCACTCCAGTTGTAGATACCACAAGACCATGGCATCCACTATGTTTAAAGGGACAAGGAACAAGAATTAAGGCATCGAATATTAAAACATTTTGTAATAATCGACGATATTTATGGAGTGATTAAACTTGTAAGCATGGTTAATAAGGAGAATATAAGTGTCATTTTATTCATGACCAACAATCTGTGGCATCTAAAAGGAAGCAAATCAATCTCTCGATTTTGTTAACAACTAAGAAGTAAGGAAGGCGGTAAACATGTTTTGAACTCAAATATAAGATACTCCATAGATCCTGATATGAGGTATAAGTTAAAAAATGTTGCTGGACAACTTCAAAGCAAGCAATGATGGAAGGTATCTTCCAATCCACTGGAAGATATGAAAAAGAATGTAATTCAGCCATTTGTTAGACTGAATCATATGACATAGTCTATCAACCTTTGAGACTGACAAAAACGACAAGTTTTGTTGTATTTAACCTTGTAATATGGTAAATTGTTTTTCTGCATTCTTTTATTCTGAAGCCCGACTTTGAATTTCTCAAATGCAGATGCCATATCTTTAGCATACTGTTTAATAACACCATACATAATTTCAGTAAGAATTTGATTTTGCAGAACTTACCTTAGGACAGATAACATATTAGTTACTAATAAGAGTTCCATTATAGTTGATCGTAGAGATGCACCTTTGATTTGTTGCTGAAGCCATAATACTGAACAATTCTGAGTTCATTAAAATATTCCCTTCTAGAAGTAAAAGAAGGCAATGAATAAAAACCTTTACATTCATTTACTATTTGAATATAAGTTTGGAAAGTGTGGGAAACTGGAACTCATCTCTTATGGCTTTTTTTTTTTTTTTTTAAAGGAAAAGTACAGGCAGAAATGAAGCTAGTAGGCAGGCAAAGAGAGGATTTGACTTCCATTTTACAACTTGGGAACAACCAGGATGAACAACTAAAGAAAAATAAATAAATAAATGCTTTTTCCTCCCCTTTCTTCCTGCCTGCCTGCCTGCTTCTTAAAAAAAAAATTTAAAAAAAGATCATAAGCAAAAAGTTCAGAGATCACATTTATATAACAATCAAAATAATATAGAACAGTATATAGTATGTCATCCATGAATGTGTACATATGTTGTAAAACTATGAAAATACACACTGGCATGATAAATGCCTTTTTTATGCAGTGGCTATGGGGAAGGGACGAGTGGCATGATATTATTTTTGTTTCATAATAAATTATCTAAAGCAATTACAGCAAAACATTAATAGGATGTGGTAAATATAGAAGGTTTATATATAGGTATAGATATATTTTACATTTCTGTATATTTGAAAAAAGTTCCTGTAAAGTTTTTAAATACTTAAATTCCTTATATATGTTCAGATAATGTTTTGTAATAGTGACTTTTAAAAAAAGAGCAACATTAAAGCCAATTAAACCTGCACATTTAAGCTTATATTATTTTGTAAATCAAAAAAATCTCAATTAAAAATATTCAAATTTAAAAAACCCTGTTCATTAGATGAAATGATGGATTAGATTGTAGCAGTAAAATAAATGCATATTAGTCTAGGTTCTAGTTAAATTATGAAGTATTGAGGTAGAATTATTTACTTGCCTTGAAAATAAGTAAATGTGAAATTATAAATAACAAATTATACATACAAATTATAAATATCTAAATTATAAATGTAACTTATTTTTTCTGGTAGAGAGTTTATAAGATGATCAGTAGACACTTTTAAGTATAAAGGAATAATGTATAATAGCTCATGTATATATTTCAACATGTCTATCAAATATTTAATGTATGAAGTAAGACATATTTTTGAAGTTCTCAATTTGCGTCTTCCTGGTAGCATCCCTCTGCCTCCTCCATCCTGAATTTTTCATTTCATTTTCTTAAGTGTCAGGATCAGGGTTCCTCAAAGTCAAGTGATATTTAGACGTTTGGAGGGGTGGTAAATTATACACAGCATAAGTTTGCCAAACTGTGCTATTTTGTAAATGTACAATTCAGAAACATTAAGTACATTTATAATATTGTACAGTTATCAGCACCATCCATATCCAGAACTTCTTGATCTTAAACATAAACTCCGAAGTCATTAAACACTAAGTCCCCTCTTCCCCCAACTCTGATAACCTCTTTTCTACTCTGTCTCTATGAATTTGTCTATTCTAGGTACCTCATAGAGTGGGAATCAAATAATATTTAATCCTTTTGCCTCTGGATTATTCCACTTAACATAATGTCCTCACTGTTCATCCATATTATATCTGATTTTTTAAGCCTAAATAATATTCCATGTATATATTTACCATATTTTGTTTTCTGCTGATTTTTTAATGGGCACTTGGATTGAAAGCACATTTACATGCAGTATGTTGAATCTTCTAAATAGTTCTTTTTTTTAATTGTAATAACTTTGGTTTTACATATAATAATAAATGAATATGTATAGTTTCCCCATTTCTCAGATATGCTGACACACCCTGTCCTCCACCAAATCATCCAGTGTTCTTCACCATTGTCCAGTGTGTTCAGCCACCATTTCTACCCAGCTCCCCACCCCTTCCCATTCTCTTTTGATAACCTCAGTCTGCTGCAAGTGTCTAATGGTTGGTTTTGTTTCATCTGTTCATTTGTTTTGTCTATTCACATTCCACCTATGAGGTCATCTGTTATCTTCTTTTGACTTAGCATAATCCCCTCTAGATCCATCCATGTTGATTTAAATGACAGGATTTCATCTCTTCTGTCAATTGTGTAATATTCCATTGCGTATATATATATATATACCACATCTTCTTTATCCATTCATCTGATATTGGGCACTTAGGTGGTTTCCAGTTTTTAGCTATTGTGACTGTCTGCAGTAAACATTGGGGTGCATAAATCTCTGCGAATTAGTGTTTTTGTATCTTTTGGGTAAACTCCAAGACGTGGGATGGTGGAATCATATGGGATTTTCATATTCAATTTTTTGAGCAATGTATATTGCTTTCCATTGGAGTTGCACCAGTTTGTATTCCAACTGACAGTGTAAAAGTTCCCTTTTCTCTACATCTTGGGCAACATTGGTTATTTCTAAACTTTTGGATAATAACCAATCTCTCAGGTGTAAGGTGATATCTCATTATTGTTTTGATTAGCATTTCCCTGATAGCCATTGAGTAGGAACATCTTTTTATGTGCCTGTATATCCTATTGTCAGTTACTTTATAAATAGTGTAAAAGAAGAGATAAACATGGTATTTGAGAATATAGGAATTTCTCCTATTCATGATGATTCTTTTGAAATCTATCTTGAAAAAACAGGTCAATCTGAATGGCTTTGTAATTTAATTTGATGTAATACAGAGTATTTTACAAATTTATTGATCATTAAGTCCTTCCCCTGGTGATTGATTCACTGGGGCTAGGGTAATGCCCTAGAGTCCTTGTTAGCAAATGACCACAGAAGATTCTTATAATTAGACAGATTGGTTCATACTATCCTCAGTATTTTCATATGCTATTTACACTTGGCCTTATACAAAAAAATGGTGTTTTGGGAAATACCCGTGTCTAAAGTATAGCATGAAGCAGAAAAATAGAAATTAGCAATAGTTATTTTGATAGTTGTATTGTTTACTAGTTGTATTGTTTGCAGTAGTAGATGTGGAGAATGATGGGATTATAGGGACTTCTAAAAATTTTCTGAAAGACAAAGGAAAATAAGGACATTGAAGTGGGCTAATTTAAGAATCTTTGTAGAGTTGGAGCTATGTGGAATCTTTGATCATAAAATACCCAGTAGACATTTGTAAACACTAATTTGAATTTCAGAATCAGTAAAGTAATGGATTAGAATAATCAGCCCTTGCCAGTCATGAAAATATCAAGCGTTTATTCTTAATATAAAACTCCATTAAGCCAGATACAACTGGTGTAAATTTAGCTTTCTATTTTTGATTTTCTCCTCATATATTTCTTCTCATAGAGATCTCAATAAGATCTTAAAATTGCATATTGCTTTTTATGCTCTGGGTCTCCCCGTAAAGTTGCAGTATTTATTCCCTGTTCCCTAAATGGGAATGGGAAAGAGGACTAAGTTAAGACTGAGTTGATGTGGTGATATGGTGAGAAAAGGTGATGTACTATAGTCATGTATTTAAAGTTAATATGAATGGATATGTTGTACTTAGAATCCTACCCCTCTCCCTTTTTTAAGATTAAAAAAATTTTCCTGTCTGGTGTTATTTTTCTATGTGAATACCTCACCTTGTACACTGAAGCTGTTTTCTCATTTTTTGAGAGTCATTTGTCTCTGAAATATAAATTTTTCTACCTATGATGAGCAAGAATTTTTCTCTTTATGCCAGTCAACATTTTACTTGCCCTCTTGTTGTTACTCTTCTTGATCTTTTTTTGCTTTTGCTTTAGAAATTTTTAGTATAAGGCCTACTTACAATTGGAGTTTAACCTCTCAGTTAATTGCTTTTAGATACAATGTGAATGTACATATAGTGCTGAGTTTTGCTATATAATGGATACTGTAAATAATTTAGTGAAAGTAGTTTGCCATTTGCTAATAGAACTAAATGTGGTTTTTTTTATGGTTTATCTATTGCAAATATTGACTATGTTTTTAGCATTAGCGTAAAAATGTGCCAGGTTCTAGGTATTTTTGAATTTTGTGTCCCTAAAAGGGAGGCATTGTGAGAATCTCTTAGGTCCAGATTTACATATTTGTGACCGAGGTTTGGGATATGAACTAGAAGCTCTTTAATTATAGAATTATGCATTAGTACACATCTGGTTTGAGAAACCACTTGTCTTATTGAGTAAGTAGATTATTTTTCTTTATTCTGCTTTGAAACAGAGAAACGTTTTGTAAATAAATGAAATGTAAATAAAGGTGATTCAGACTGGGAAGAAGGGATCGATTCAGAAGTTAGAATAACCAGGTTCATTTTTACTGTTTTGATGGCTTTTTTTTTGGGTCTTTCTAAAACTGGTACACTTCAAAACAATTCTTAGAAGACTCCATGGAGAAACAAGGGCCACAATATAATTTTTTAAAAGTTCTTCCCTTCCCACCCACTCCACCGCACTCCACCCCATCCCATCCCATCCCATATTTGCCATATTTATTGATGTATTGAGAAGAATTTAACTAATATAGATCATCTTCTCTCTGTGGGATAATTCCAGTTTCTCATAGCATATCAGATTGGAAGGTTGTAAAGAAATTCGTTGTAGGAATTTACTTTGTAGATTTGGCCACAATAAAATCCAGGTTTAATTTTCATATTTATTTCAATACAATTTAAAGCCCTTTTAATCTTTATTGTCTTTAATAACTGTTAAAAGAGTTTTTGCATGAAGATCATTATTTTGCTTCTGTTAGTTATTTTCCCCACCCTTGCCCATGTCTTCCATTGCTAATTTGGAGAAAAATAAAAGTTACCTATTAAAAAGTCAAGGTGTTTAGTAGTACAAAATATTTCTATCTTTGAATTGTTACTAGACTATATAGACCTGTAAGAGATAGATACACCATGTTTAAATAATTATTATATAATATTTCAAAATACAGAATCTTATTTTTTTCTGTAAATGATAACTAAAACCCATTGTGCATTGTAAAGCAATGTTTTAAGCCCACTGTTCTCTGTGCCTGAAAACAAGTTTTTATTTCTGTATCCCAATACTCAACCATTAATATCACTTTAAAAGATGGAATGGATGCCTACGTCATTGCTAAGTCAATGTGGTACAGAAAATGATAAGGAGGGAGGACTCCAATATTGACCTAAAATATTTTAATCAAGGATTCCAGACACTTTTCTCCACCCATATTTTGATATGTAGACTTAATATATGTGGTCTTAATTTAGCAATAAAATCTTGCATATTGATACAAATAAAATGCTACAGAAATTAAAATGTTAAGACTCAAGAGGCAGTTATTATTTTGTGTACAGATGTTAGTTAATAAAGTGAATATTTCAGGTTTGTTAGTGAATATCAGTCTTGCTTTTATTTGTGCAGTTTGTTCAGAAATTTTGCTTCTGGGGCTTGTAAAATAAGCAACAGTGAAATGTAGGATTGTTACTTTAGAAAATACTGAAATTGAGGTATAAACAGAGACTGCGTCTAGTGTGTTTAAAATCACATAATTTCTTATAAACAGGAAACCGAAGTAGTAGTGTAAATTGCTGTAAGGTCACTATACTAAATATTAACATTGTGTTTCTCACTCAAGAAGAAATTGTGTCAGCAAATGACTACTGAGCACTGTTTTCTGGATGGTACTGAGATGAACAATTGTTATAGTTGTTGCTCAGCTCCCCACCCTAACTCCTCAGCAGATGGGGACTGTACATAAGTTATGGGAGACCATGTGACAGTGCTCCTTTGCTTTGTTCATTTAACTTGTCAGAACAGTTTTCTGCAGGTAGAAAAAAAATGAATGAAATGGATAGAATGGGCTTTCCAAATCGGCTCTAGTGTATACTGAACCTAATGGATGTTGGAACTGGGATAGTGCAGCAAGCCTGGAGGAATATCAAATTTGATAATGCTGCATAGCAGGTAGCAATAGTGGTTAATCTGTTCTGAATTTCACTTGATACTTTATTTTTAAATATCGTCATTTTTTTCATAATTTGGCAGGTAGGAATATTTAAATAGGTTGTGTTCTATTATTTTATCTTCACCTCTAATTTAGTAAAGTACCCAGACTGTTTCATTTATTCCCAGTTTATCATCATGGTTTGTCTGACAAGAAAATTGTTTTAGAAACTTTAATTTTGCTTTTCATGTGAAATTGAGAGAGATTGCATTTTTTGAGTCTATTCATCTGTTAAAATAAAATAATATTGCCTAATATTTCAGGGTCTTTCTTAGAATTAATGAGAACAGTAGTAAAGCAACTGACAAGCAAATAGCAAACACTTGACAAATATTTTTAAGATCCCAGAAATTCTTGATGGTCTGCATTTGTATGTTAGTTTTGCTCTATTTCACTGTTGTCTTAAAAATTCTTTTAGGTACTAAAATAATGTCATTTTCTGAGATATTTAATGAAATGTTCCTAGATAAAAAGATTTAGTCAGAACAGGTTGACATTATTAAAAGAAGAACCAAATTATTTGTTTTTTTCCCTTGCTTAATTGATAATTTGTTCTTATATTTCTAATTTTAAAGATTAAAGTACTATTCTCAGACTCTAAAATAAATCATCAGTATTTTTCAGGGAAGATAAAAATATATAGTAATAAGTAAAATAACCTCTTTGCAGTAGAGATAACTTATAGGCACAATTAAGTAAAAGGTTTTAATAATCCAATAGTATTTTAAGATTTCCATTCAGTGTATTCTCCAGGAAAACTAGTTGTATATTTTTGGTGAGCAATAAATCCCTATTTGGTTTCTCTCTCTCTCTCTCTCTTTCTCTTTCGCTGTCTCTTTTTCCCTCTCTGTCTTTTTATTTCTACTTTTCTGTAAATAGGTAATTGACAGCTTTTTTAAATGAGCATTTACAAATTATTTTTAAAAAGCAAAATGATAGCAAACTGCTACCTTTGTAAGTTGGTTATTGTGGTAGACTTAACAAAAGCTAGAAGCCCAATTTCAATTCTCACCTTTTCTTTTTTTCTAAATCATAGGAATTCTTTATATCATTGGAGAAATGGTAACTGCATGTTAATGATAAATACTTTTTTAGGGTGGTGGGGAGGACATTCATGGGTTCATTCAGCTTATGGCTGTTGAACAAGTCATGCTAGGATGTCAGACACTAAAGATCGAACATGGAAAAAGCATTTTGGTACTGCTTTTAGAATAAATCTTAATATGTAGTATTACTTGTGTTTAAGTGAAGGATTTAAGTGAAACTTTTGTTTATTAAAAAAGGCGTGTACAGTTCATTAAAATATACACAAATGTGAAGGGCAGGATAATTTGACCTAGAGGGAGTTAGGACTGGTGCTCCCGAGCAAACAGCTTGAGTTGCTCTTCAAAGGAAGATGGGGCATTAACTGGACAATGAAGGTTGATAGAAGGTGTTCGAGATGCACTTGGAGTCTTAGCTTCAGTAAAATATAACATACCATATATAAAACTTCATTTGTATGACATTTTAATTTCAGAAATGTTAAAAATGTGAAATTTTTTTCTTTTTTTCTTTCTGTATTTCTAAGAATTAAATAAATGGCACACCCTGGTAGTGGTTAGGTCTGCAGCCTTTGGCCAAGAGCCAAATATACATACATCATAAGGAGGCCTGGGTTTTGTGTCTTGGGGCCGGGAGAGGGGTGAGCAACCAAAATGAACAACTTAATAAAAATAATACGCAATAAAAGTACCTCTCTGGGCTCAGACCTAGTTTGTGGGTGACATGGACAAACGCAGCAAGAAGGTTGGAATTGGAATCATTGGTAAATACAGGACCATTGTGGTGCTCCTTCAGGAAAATGGTGAAGGAGATTGAAATCAGCCTGCATGCAAAGCACAATCGCTCCTTCTGTGGCAAAACGAAAACGAAGAGCATTGGGGCTCTAGCACCGTGGTTCCTGCATGAAAACAGTAGCTAGTACTGTGTGGACCTACAACACCACTTCTGCTGTGATAGTAGTAAAGTCTGCCTTCAGAAGACTCAAAGAATTGAAAAAATAGCAGAAGCTCCTCAATTTAAAACATTGCTAGTCTATAACAAATGGGTTAATTTATGTCACACCGCATATACAAGAATAGTAGGCATACCTTAGGATTGATTGAATTGGCGTTAAAATATTCTGACTGTATATGAACAAAGTGGAAAACATTGTGCAAGAGTAAGATTAGTAAGATTAGATGTGTAGGAAACAGTAGGTTATTGTAGGAATCTAGAAGATATTCTGATAGCTTGAAACAGGATCGTGGTAGTATAGAAAGACATAAAGACATTGAGTACCTTTTCAACATAACAAACCTTGTGCATTTTAAAACATTGTTGTAAACTTAGAAACAATTTTTAAGTAAATTTTAAATTATAACTAAAATTTAAACAATATAAATGACATGCTACAGTTGAGTTCACATCTAGTGACAATTTTTGGCTAGAGTTAAATACCAGTTGTGAGGAAACATTTTACAATTGAACATCCAGTATGTCTTTTAAACCTTATAATGATTTTGTAAAAACTATGCAGAAAATTATTCAGACTTAAAGTTAACTTCCTATTTGAAAAACTGATTACATTACATAATTTATATTTGAACTGTACCTTATTCTAAATGATATATATCCCAAGTTTCAGCATCAGTGGTCTATTCTAAGCAATATATTTTTCATCATTTATAAACTGTGGGTGAATAAATGCATTTAAATAAATACATTTAAATTTCATCAGTTTCTGTTATCAAAATTTTTAGTTTCTTTGTCTCCAGTCTGTATCATCCTACATCAAGTTCTCCTTTAGCACCTTTTGTAGATTCTTGTGGTCTTAAATATTTAAAGTATTGTGAGACTTAGAACTATGGACACTTTGATGTCCATGATCTTTCTTAATCATTAGGGTAACCTGCTGTTCTTCATGTCTGACTAACTCTAGCCATGTGCTTACAAAATTGGATCTCATTTCAGGTCTTTGGGCTTTACATGGCCTTCCCCTTTAGTACCTCAGCTAAATTTCATTAAGAAAAAAAAGAGATAATTTAGAAGCTAAAGTTGGGGAGACTATTGCAGGAAGTGAAGTTCTACCATGTATAAGTTGCATTAAAACTTATAGCAATTAAGAAAATGTGGTATTAGTATGGGAATAGACAAACCATTGAAAGAGAATCCAAAAGTAAAACTATGCTTATTTGAAAGACTGGATTATCAAATGATATTGAGGTTACTGGTTGATATGGAAAAAACAAAACAAAACAAAAAACAGCCATTCCCAGGTGTGGTAAACAAAGCAAATTTATATGTTAAAAAGGAAATGAAAAATAAAAAATAAGGCCTCAGTATCTGGAAGAATTACTGAAGACATAAAGCATACCTACTACCTACCACAAAGCAAAAAGATAAATTTAACTACAGTGGAATAAAAACATCAATAAATCAAAAGACATCATAAGCAAGATGAAAATTCACAAAATGAAAAGAGATATTTTGTCATTCATAAAACTAATAAAGATTAGTGTCCAGAATATATGAAAACAACAAATAAGATAAAGCAGTAAAAAATAGGATGGGGAAATTTACAGAAGAGGTATATTAAGTAGTGTGCAAAGAAAACAAAAAATTTCTCACACTTCTTACTGATTCTGAAAAGTTTATACCCATCAAATTGGTAAAAATTAATGTGTGATAATACCAGTTGCTGGTGACCATATGCAGTAATGGGAAGCTGCATACATAGCTATTGGGAGAATACATAGGTACAGCTCTTTGAAGAGCAATTTGTTGATAAATGTGAAAATTGAAGACGGGTGAAATAACCTAAAAATTCATCAGATATTATACATTGGCTTATATCAGAAAATAAATAACTGCTGTGATAATGAGGAAAGCCAAGTTACACTAATATAGTAGATATCTTGTCTCATATCCCATCCCGAGTGACCTCAGACAATGTTGAGTATAAAAAGCAAAGCTTCCAAAGAATAAATTGACATCATTTTATGCAATTTTAGCATTTCACATAAAGAGTAAAAACCCATGTGGGAATGGTGTGTCCAAAATGGTAGGGGTTTATTCAAGAGTAAGGATGCAAAGGAGACAGTTATTAGGTATTTATGGGGCTTTAAGTTATATCTGTAGTATTATTTAACTGAATGTTGGGCACATAGTATGCCTGAAATATTTTGTTAAAATGCATATTATATATTTTGATAGAATATTAATAATGCCAGAGATAGTTTCATTTTTAATCTACAGGCTAGTGTATGTATATACAGAATCGTGTATACAGAGTGTATGGGACATTGTCAAGGGAAGAACAGCAGAGTACTTTTCCCTATGTCATCTCAGTTAAGAAGTGAATTAATGTATAAAGTACTAGGCACTTTAAAGGTGTGACAAAAGCATACATAGTAGATTATTTAATTGTTACACAGTGGTCCTGTTAAGTGAAGGTACATATTCATAAGGAAATTCTAATCAAAGCAAAGAGCTAGAATTTACATTTAGATCTTTCTGTCTCTGAAACTCATGTTCCATGTTTTTAAAATTGCAGTCTATAAAAATAGATGACTTATTTTGGAAGTGGTGAGTTGGCTACAACTACGAAAAAAGCATCCGAGGCATACATTAATAGTAAAGATATTTAAAAAATCACAAGCATGACTATAACCCACATTTTTCTGAAATATATGCTCCCTTGTTCTCAATTCAGAGCTAATGAACTGTTATTAGTAACTTTAGTATTAAAGTGTTTGTTTTAACAATATTGATCACTATAATTTAGTATATGCTTAGCATCTAAATTTAACTGTATGACTTGGTATTTTATCATTTTAAACCATTTTATTCTGTTTTTTGCTTTAGGATCGAAAGTTAACAAAGTCTGAGAGACAGAGATTTAAAGAAGAGGCTGAAATGTTAAAGGGTCTTCAGCATCCCAATATTGTTCGATTCTATGATTCTTGGGAATCTACTGTAAAAGGAAAGAAGTGCATTGTTTTGGTGACTGAACTTATGACATCTGGAACACTTAAAACGTAAGTTCTTCAATATTTAAAGCTGACCAAGAAGTATGAAGGAATTTTATTTTTCTAAGTTCAGATCTTATCAGTCCTGGCAAATAGCAAACTAAGGAGCGAACAGTCCCTTCAACTGTTAGTACATCAGCACATTTTTCTGCCCACAAAGTTTATGAAGTGATTTTATAATTATTTATTGGTAACTATTAAAATAGAAGCTGTTATAAAATTAACCTAATTATTTTAAGTCATGGTGATTAGTATTTCTAAAATTGTGTAGCTAGAGGTAGAGGATCAGAAATCAAATGACAAGGTAGCCCTCTAGTGGTTAAAGTGAGGTTAAAACTTATTGAGAAGCTTTACCCATTTATTTTATCTTCTATTGGGTGGTTTTTGCTGAATCTGCAACTATTATATCAAATGCAAATTGTATCTGATGTTTATCACTAGAAAATGCTTGTAGTTCCATTTGCCATGGCATCAGAAATTGAAGCCAAAATAGCTAGACCTATCATCCCTTTCAGGAAGAATTAGATGAAATGCAGAAATTTCTTGTTCTCTGTTACAAAGTTTTAGGTAAGAGTTGAAGTATGCCTTTGAAATGCCAGGTCTCTTACTATGTTTATTTATACTCAGAGAGGAAAGTAGCGTAAAATTTTATTATAAATTTTGTTGTGGTGGAATTGGATTTTTAAATATTGTCTCTGTGATTTATATTTATTCTTAATTTCTACTGGGCTGATTAATACAATATTCTTAAAATGTAATCTTGTATCTTCTGGATGTAGTTACTTGCATGTGCCTTTAGATGCTCAAAATTAACATGCTGAAAGGCCACTAGATTATTTTCGTCTTGCAAATTTTGATTTACTCACCTAACTTACCTAACTATTTATGGCAACACCATTTTTCTAGTCTTCCACATCTCTTGCCTTTTTTCCATTTTAATATTCTTTTTTTTTTCTTGAATATTTCTAGGTAAAATATGCCTCTGAACTTAATCTCAAAGTTTTATCTTCCCTTCAGTAGATAACATCTAAAATAATCATCCTATCCTTCTAGTTTTAGCTGGGCTGGCAGGAACCTACTCCCAAGTGTACATATTTCAAGGGTTAGCCAGAGATTTGGACAGAGTGAATATGCAGAATTTGGGGGACCCTCTTCTTATATCTCTTTTCCAGGATTTCCCCCCCCTTTCTGAACCTCTGTTGTTAAATGGAACTTTCTGCATTGTCCAAAATGGTAGCCACTGCCACATGTTACTTTTGCACACTTGAAATGTGGCTAGTGCAACTGGGAAATAAAATTTTAAAATATGTGTGTATATATATATATATTTAAATAGTAGTATTGGCTAGTGGATACTGTTTATATTATATGGACTGTCACTGTAGAAAATTTTGTAGGACATCACTGTTCTAGATGCTATAGTCATCCCGGACTCTATTCTCGTGCTTAGCCACTAAGGCTACAGGTTTCTATCCAGGTGTGACTTGACCTGCACACACTGAAACTTCCTTCAGCTGAAAAGTATAGAAAGTCAGAAGCGCAAGCATACCTTCCTTTTTTCATAATGTGAATTTCATTTCTCTCTTTTTTTTTTTTTAAAGTAGTATTTAGACAGGAATGAAGGCAAACAGGCAGGAAGGAAGAGAGAGGAGGAATAAGCATTTTATTATTTTGTTTAATTCTTCACCTCGGTTGTTCTCCTCAGCCCTGAGTTGCGAACTGGGTCCTTGGGATGTTATGTGGACTGCATTTACCCTAGGCTGCCGACTTAACCACTCAGTTACCAGGGCACATCTGAATTCTCTTTCAATTTATGTCCAATTTTATTTGGACTCTAGAGTCTTAAAGTAGTTGTTGTTGTTGTTTGTGTGTGTGTGTGTGTGTTTTAAACTATAGCTTATAATTATATATGCATCCAGTAAAAAATTGTTATACCGTTTTCCTTAGGTTGAACTCTACCCTTTAATTTTTAAATCATTTTAGTATGGTTTAATTTTAAGGAATTCTTTTTTGTTTTTTGGTGTTTTTGTTATCAGAATTCTTCTACTAACCACTTACTCTGTTCCTTTTAACCTTATTAAAAGTATCACTAAACTTTCAATGTTACCGAATCTTAATATTCTAAATTTGATATTCCCACCTCAGGTATATTAGAATTTAATGGAATTCTTCAAAGCAGTAAACTCGTATCATTGATAACCTGTTTGATATTCCTTGCCTTTTTCTAGGTACCTGAAAAGGTTTAAGGTGATGAAGATCAAAGTTCTCAGAAGCTGGTGCCGTCAGATCCTTAAAGGACTTCAGTTTCTTCATACTCGAACTCCACCAATTATTCACCGAGATCTTAAGTGCGACAATATCTTTATCACTGGCCCCACAGGCTCAGTCAAGATTGGAGACCTAGGTCTGGCAACCCTGAAGCGGGCTTCTTTTGCCAAGAGTGTGATAGGTATGTTTTCAGTGTACTTTTCAGCCTAACTGGCTTTCTGACATTCCTTTTATTTATAACCTGATACTGTCAGAACTTTTTGTTGTTGTTGTTGGTTTATTTTTGATCCCTCCAGCTCTGAGTGGAGAACCCATGTCCTTGTGCTCTACCTGGTCCACATGCCAGACATCTCAGCCATCTGAGTCACAAGGGTGCACTCAGAATTTATATTATGTGAAATAAATCTTTAAAAAATCATACCATGAACCCAGGAAATGATTTTACTTATAAGTTGTGGCGTGCTCTATATTTATACTTCTAGAATCGTCTTGAAGACCATTGATGTTTTGTAAAGTTACACAAAGACAGTAAGGTGAACTTTATTTACAAAACCCCATGTAACCACCAACCTTAGTGGGTCCTTCTGTTGATCATTGGTATTCTATACTTACAATACATGTAACAATAGGTTACTTAACCCATGAAATAAATTTACATGTAATTTAGTTTCTAAAAATGGCTATTATATACATACACACATATATAAATTATCTGCCTGTCTAAAACTTTATTTTAAAAAGTGAAAAATTGACAGTTCATTCTGAAGGGTGGGTTTTATCAACTTTTTTATTGCTACTATTCAGAAGTTATATATCTAAAACAGTTTTTCAACCTCAGTACTGTTAACATTTTTGATTGGACAAATCTTTATCGAAAGCCTCTCTTGTATATTGTAAGATTATTTGGCAGCATTTCTGACTGCTGCTCATTAAATACTAGTAATACATACACTGTCTACATCCCTCACACATCACAACCAATTATGTGTCACAATTGCTCTGTTGGGTGACAAAATTGCTCTGTTGAAGAATCACTGATATGATATAAAGAACAAGGCTCTATTTTTAGACTGTATGTTAGAAAATTAATTCAATGTTTATTTTCATAAACTTTTGCTCTCTGAAGAGTTGTATGAGTATTTTACAATTAGAAATCTTCACACACACACTCTATTCTCCCAAAAAGCTGACAGTAATAAAAAAGAAACCCATTAATTTTTTAAGTGGTCTGGAATCCTGTGTTTTATTAAGAAAAGCATAGAATACTAGCAATTTGTATATCCTTATAAGATAGTTTTCTTCTTGAAATATTTTGTAACTTTGGATTTTGAATCGGTTTTGCATATGTTTACAGTTAACAAGAAGAATGAGAAAGGCATTATTTTAAGTGGAATTTCCTTTTTGTCTTCCTGAAAAGAAACATTTTTTTGATTGTCTTTAGCATCTTAAAAATCTCTGACCTAAAGGTGTTTTTTTCCTTTTTTCTTTCCCCCTTTTTGTTTGTTAAATTACAATGTGATAATCTGTTTTTGGATATGTCTTATACTTTGAAATATCCAGTCTTAATTTCTGTGGAACATTGAAAGATCTGGTCTATGGGATCATACACATTGTGCTCATAACCCAGTTTGTAATTGAGTTGTCTTTTTGTGTATGTGTTTGTTTTTGCCATAGATATCCTTACAAATTTCTTGTATCTTTAGTAGAATTATGTATGCAGTAGAATTATTTAGGTACTGCAAGTGGATTGGTAAGTATATGAAGAAAAGGGCTCTGGTGAGTGATCTTTATAGACAGTTACCGTTTATTTTATTATTTAAAAAATATATTGAATATCTAACTTTTCACTGCAGCGCCTCCTTAAAAGTGAAAACTGATTAGATGGATTGTTAGTGGCAAGAGACTAGGGATAAATATTAACCTTACAGCTGCTGTACAGTAGGGGGCAGACAAGTATTTTGTTCTTTTTTGAACCCATATCGTTCCTTACAGGTAGATGCCAAATACCTGCTTTATTCCTTGCTAGTCTCTTACCTTTCCTTCCATTTGTTTTCAATATGAGTTGTATCAATTTACTTCTTGTCCAAGGCTCTATTTTGACATTGTATACGAATAATTTATTTAAAATAGTAAAGAGACACTTGACCTTGTTTCAGTTTCTATAAAGGCCTTGGAGTGGAAGATCTATAAGATATTTGATGGAACAAACTCAGAAGATTTTCTTCCCCTCCCTTATCCCACCCCCTTTCTTCTTAATCTTTTGTTCTCCCTTCCATTTTCTTCTCTCTCACAGGTCCAGCCTTCTGCATCTCCCCCTCCATGAGTAATGTATACAACTTTCTCATACTGAGTCTGAATTATTCTTTTAATTTAAGGTACCCCAGAGTTCATGGCCCCTGAGATGTATGAAGAGAAATATGATGAATCTGTTGATGTTTATGCTTTTGGAATGTGTATGCTTGAGATGGCTACGTCTGAATACCCTTACTCCGAGTGCCAAAATGCTGCACAGATCTACCGTCGAGTGACCAGTGTAAGTCTTCCCCTAGCTAACTGGTGAGCTTAGGTCACATCTAACAAGGAATCTCCAACTGGATAACATCAAAATATATAAAAGGGAACAATAATAGAAAGCATGCTGAGGTTTTGGGAGGAGAGGGAGTTGAGGTATTTTATTGTGCAGAACATAGTGAAAGCAAAACTAAAGAATGAAACACTAGTTTATCCTTGATCCATCCTCTGTATAAGTAAACCCTTATTATGAGTTATATTATGTTTAAAAATATTCTCATAACTTACTTTTCAAACTTCTATTCATCTGAGTGTTCATTTCCTCCCACCCTAATAAAAGCAGCTTAGCTTATGGGTTACAAAATAATACTTTTAACTTAAGTTGCTTTATTCAGACTTTTCCTTGAATAACTTAGAATTAATTTATTAAATCATTTCTAAGTACTTAACAATGTTTAAGGTATTAGTTAAACCCTTACTTTAGGGCACACCCTGATGGAGCAGTGGTTTGGGTCAGTCACCTCCAAAGGTCCACATACCCCTAAGTTTGAGTCCCAGGTCCAGGAGGAAACAACCAGTGTGAAAAACTAAATGAAAAATAAAGTGTTTCTTCTTTCTTTCTCTTCCTACCTACCTGCCTACTTGCCTTTGCTCTTTTCCTTTAAACAAACAAAACAAAGCAAAAAAACTTTAGTTTGAATTGTACGTGGTCACTTTTCTCTGCCAAGAGATATTTTCTAGAGTTGAAACTGAAAGCATAGTTGTTAGGTCCATAATCATAAAACACTAAAAAAGAAGTTTACTGTAAGAACATGGAGGCTTTCCACAGATAGTATAAAAGTTAAGCCAGTTTTTGGAAATTACCTAAGTGCCCAACATCAGATAAATGGATAAAGGAGATGTAGTACATATACACAGTGGAATACTACACAGCCCTTAGAAGAGATGAAATCCTGTCATTTGAATCAACATGGATGAAACTAGAGGGGATTATGCTAAGTAAAGTAAGTCAAAAACAGAAAGATACCAGATGACCTCAGTCATAGGTGGAATATGAATAGATAAAACAAAGGGACAGATGAAACAAAACCAACCCTTGAACATTTGCAACAGAAGTGAGGTTATCAATAGGGAATGGGGGCTGGCTGTTAGGGGCAAATGTTGGCGGAGACCACTGGACAGTGGTGAAGAATACTTGGTGATTTGTTAGAGGGCATGGTGTGTTGAAATATATCTAAGGAATGGGGAACCTATACATAGGAAATTATTTTTATGTATAGAGTTATTACTGCAATAAAATATATGTACTTAACTTTTGAAAGTTAAGCCAGTTTTTAGAACTTTTTCTATTGTGAAAAAGTTCAAACATGTAAAAAGGTGGCAAAATAGTACAACAAATTCCCATTTTCAGTAACTTGGATATTAGTACCATTTTTGTTACACTGGTATCATGTCTTTCTTTATTTCATCATTATGTACTTTATTATGCTTTTCTAAAATATGTAAATCTTTTCTTACATAACCATATCATACCTAAAAAATTGACAGTGATATTTGGATCAATTAATACTCCAACCTTTTAGATGTTTTTCCTATTGTTTCAGGGATGTCTGTTTATGGTCAGTGTTCAAAATAAGGTCCATCAATAACTCTCAGAAGTTATCTTGTTGTTTTATGTCTTTAAATTATTAGTTACTAATTTATTATGTTCTAAAGTCTAGAACTGTAACCCCTAATTTCTTTTTGTTTTCTAGTAATTTGTTGAAGAAATTTCATTTATTTTTTTGAGGAATGTTATACATTCTGGGTTTATTGATTTGTTTCAGTGTCATTTAACTTGTTATTCTGCAGTCCACCTTTTTATAAATAGAAATTCACCTTATAGTTGGTGATTATGCCAAAGATGTAAAAATAATTTTGTCTTTTCCACTCATTTACATAAGAGTATGCTATGTAGTTTTACAGAGGCTCAGTGATATATAGTATTGCAGCAGATTAAATGCAGAAGTAGATGCAAGTTTATTTGCTCTTAGATTGCAAAAAATAAGATAATAGCAATCTCCACGCTAAATTTTTTTCTTTTGGAAAATAATTGAGTTTTTAATTTTTATTTTAAAGGTTAGCATATGAGTTTATTATAACTTTTAATGAATTAATATTTTTTGACTCAGTTTTAATTTCTAGTGTGGTAATTATCAATAGATATAACACATTAAAAATACTCTTTGGAGTTCTTAATAATTTTAATTATTGTAAACTATTGTCACCCTGCTGTACATTACTAATATTCTATGGCTTAGAACTGGAAGTTTGCACCTGTTGACCATCTTCACCTATATGGCTTGCTCCCCACCTCTGGAAGCCACTAATCTATTTTCTGTATCTATGAGCTTGGGGGTTTTGTTTTTGTTTTTAGATTCCACATATAAGTGAAGTCATATGGTATTTGTTTCTCTCTAACTTTTTTCACCCACTGTAATGTCCTCAAAGTTTGTTATTATCAAATGATGAGTTTCTCCTTTTTATGAATACTATTCCATATACCAATCACATCTTTATCCATTCATCCATTAATGAACAACACTTAGGTTGCTTCCATTTCCTTTTTCTTTCTTCCTTTTATTTTTTTTTTAAAAGATTTTTGTTTTTTTAAAGGGAAGTTTCAGACAGGATTAAAGGCAAGTGGGCAAGCAGGCAGGAAGAGAGAAGCCGAAGAAGCATTTTTATTTAGTTCATCTTGGTGGTTGTTGCCCCTTGTCTGAGTTGTGAACCAAAGTCCTGGGATATATGTGAACTGCTCTTGGTGGGAGGCGACAGATCCAACCACTACTCTACCAGGGTATGCAGCTTCCATTTCTTGACTATTGTAAATAAATGATGCAGTGACCATGTTGAGTACAAATATCTTTTTTTGAATTAGTATTTTTATTTCCTTCAGAAAGTAGAATCGCTGAATCATATGGTAGCTCTATTTTGATTTTTTTTAAGGAATTTTCCATACTGTTTTCCATAGTGACTGTACCAATTTACATTCCCACAGCAGCACACAAGTAAGAGTTTTGCTTTTCTCCACATCTTACCCGCACTTTTTTCTCATCTTTTTGATAATTGCTATTGTTTTAACAGTAGTGAGGTGATCTCCTAGGATTTTGACTTGCATTTCCCTGGTGATTAGTGGTATTTAATTCCTTTTCAGGTATGGTCATCTGTATGTTTTCTTTGGAAAAATGTCTATTTAGTCCTCTGCCCATTTCTTAATCAGATTGTTTATTTCTTTTGCTACTAAGTTGTATGCATTATTTATATATTTTGGATATTAACCCCTTATCAGATATAGAAATTGGAAATATTTTCTCCCATTCAGTAGATTTTCTTTGCTATGTAAATTTTTTTTTGTTTGATGTAATCATGCTTGTTTTATTTATTAAGTTGCCTTTGCTTTGGGTGTCAGATCTAAATTATCATCAAGACTGATAAAAAGGAAGTTACCATTTGTTTCCTTTAGGAGTTTTATGGTTTCTGGTCTTACATTCAAGTTTTTAGTCCATTTTGAGTTAATTTTTGTGCTGATAGAAGGTAGTACTCTAATTTCATTCTTTTCAAAGTGATTACCATGTTCTCCAAATTCATTTATTGAAGCATTGTCCCTTCCTCATTTTGTACTCTTGACTCCTTTGTCAAAACTTAATTGATTTATAGATGTGGGTTTATTTCTAGACTCTATTCTGTTCCATTGATCTGTCGTCTGGTTTTATGCCAATGCCATACTGTTTTAATTACTATTCTTTTGTACTGTAGTTTGAAACCAGGAAGTATGATGCCTCTGGCTGGTATTGTTTCTAAAGATTGCTTTGGCTATTTGGAATATTTTGTGATACCACAGAAATTTCAGGTTGCTTTGTTTTATTTCTGTGAAAAGTGTCTTTGGAATTTTGATAGGGATTGTACTGAATGTGTAGATGGCCTTGGGTAGTATGGACATTATTTAACAATGTTCTTTCAATCTATTTACTTGTGTCTTCTTCAGTTTCTTTCACAAGTATCCTAAGAGTTTTCAGTGTACTGGTCTCTCACCTCTTTGGTTAAATTTATTCCTAAGTATTTTATTATTCTTACTGCATTTGTAAAAAGGATTATTTTATTGATTTCTTTTTTCATAGTTTGTTATTAGTATATAGAAACATGACAGATTTTTTGCATATTGATTTTATATCCTAGAAACTTTTATCGAATTTATTAATTCCAAGGTTTTTTGGTTGGAGTCTTTAGGCTTTTTGTGTTGTTTTGTTTTAAAAATAAAAGATAATTCATTTATTTATAGGCTTTAGAAAGAGCTATAGTAATAGAGAAAAAAAGATTGAAATTAGAGTGGAAGGGGGATAATTGTTAGATTAATAGCCAGAATTTAGTGGGATCCTGGAACGTTGTGTAAGGTAAGAGGCAAGTTTTTTATCTTAAGATGAAGTGTGCTATTAAAATGGGTTTGTGGGGGCATAGACTTGGGCTCACATTCCTACTCTTGTTCTCATTATATAATCTTGAGTTAAGTCACTTAATTTTCCTATACTTTGTTCTACGTAAAAGGAGGATACTGGTACTCCCTTATAGATTGTTTAGTCACCTGGTACTATGTCTTGGTGATATTCTGTGAAATATGAATAAATCATCTTCTTTTAAGGGGGGTAAGGACTTGAATAACATCTATGGAATTTTGAACCAATTAGGAAGTGGCAGTAATTGAGATATAGTACCAAGTCTTCAGAATTGTTTTTTAAAAATTGACAAACATTCCTATGTGTACAGTGAATTCCTTGTTTATGTATATAAGTTTAAAAAAGAAAATTCTTATCTGTTACTTCTTTATCCTTATAATGAAGTAGAATAGTTTAATTTACTTTATTAGTCCTCACTTTTCTGTATTCTGAAATCTGTATACCAGAATAGTAGAATTTGGTGAGGTATTGAAGTTAGGCTTCACAGACAAAATATTAATTTTGCTTATTTGGTATCCTTTCTGCTTGATGTATATACCATGTTTATTTGTGAATATTTATTCTTTTTAAACAATGACCAAGCATTATACTGTTTGAACTGAGGATACACGAAGTAGTTTTATCAAGAAGTCCCTTCTCACTTGGAATTCACGTTCACATGCATTAAAAAAAAAAGGTTGATAAATCTGTTAGTATAATAACAAGGTTCATGTCTAGAATAAAAGGGAGATTAAGATTGAGAAACTGAGCTAGGTGTGTTCGGGCGCTGAATTCAATCATTCTTCTTGTTTAAACTAGGTGACTACATACCAAAGCAGTCTAATACTTTTTTCATACTAGACTAGGTAACCAAGTAATGAGGGAGGAAATACAGGCTAATAGATTCAAAGTTGAGGGAAAAAGAACAAAAATTTCTATGAATCAAATGAAATATAAATGTAAATCAAATGATAGGTCAACATGTATGTATGTGTGATGTCACTAAATAATCAAAGATGTTTCTATTATATGTTTTTAGGCAAATTGCCTCTGATTTTAATATCTACTTCTCATTAAGGTCATCAGAACTGCCAGACCTATTCAGATTGTAGGTAGAACAGATATAGACTGGTGTGCATTTAAAAAGTATTAAAATAGATTTTCTTGTATGTTATGTATGTAATTGATGATCTCTCCAAGTGTCTTCTGTCTTGATAGATTTTTAATGTTTCAGAATGATTTGACTTAGGGTTCCTGCTGCCAAAGATTGGGAGGATAGTGTTATAATTATTTTATTTAAGCTTAGTAAGATTCAAATGCATTGTGTACATTAAGTTCAGTATCTATTATTGAGATTATTTAAAAAATTTTGCTTTTATTCTTTCAACTTTTCCACAAGACAGATTATTTCTTGTATAGCTGAATATCTAGATATTGAAATGTATATGTATGAATTTGGTTACATAATCAGGTCATAGGCTTTCAGTAGTCTTTAAAGGCTGCTTTCTGTCCATTAGTGACTTTTATAATTTTATTGATCCAATATGTTGTGCTTATTGCTTTTATTAAATCTTAAGAGACTCTTTTACAGATTTTATTTATTCATTCGTTTATTCACTGTGTGACATTATATGCCAGATCAGAATATTTATTTGGAAGAATTTTTCTTTTTTGTATGTGCTGACTAGAATTGTACATTTTTTAGATTTGCCATTTTATTGAGTCATTTCGCATACCTGTTATATACTGCTCTTCACCCATTTACAGTGTACAATTTAATGATTTAATATAGTCACAATATTTGTAACCATCATCACAATCAATTTTAGAATAACTTCATCCTCTGAAAGAGAAACCCTATACCCACATCCCCCAAGCCATAAGCAACCACTGATAGATTCCTTGAGATTTCTCTATTCTCAATATTTCATATAACATATAATCTTTTGTGACAGATTACTCAGAGGTAATTTGCCTAAAATACATAATAGAAACATCTTTTATTATTTAGTAACATCACTCATACACACATGTTGACCTATCATTTCGTTGGCATAATGTTTTCAAGGTTCACCCATGTTGTAGCATATACTAATACTTCAGTCCTTTTTAAGGCTGAGTATTTTAACATTGTATATAAGTTACAATTTGTTTCTTCTGTATATTCATCTCTTGATGGACATTTGAGCTGTTTTGAAGTGGGATCCTGGGATTCAGTGGTGAAACAACCAAGAAAGAATTCTTAGGCGTTTTAGATCGGTGTGACTTAGTAAGTTTATTATAGAAAATTAAGGAGAAAGAAACACCAGAATAAGGTTTCCGTGGGCAGAAGGAGCTGTACTGAAGGATGGGAACTGGTTAGATTTATACCCTTGAGAGTGCTTTTAGGTGGACCAACTTTCCAGTGTCTGTAATTCGCAAGGTGTAGGAGTCACTAGGAAGTTGAAAAGCAGTAGTGTGGGGATTTTCCAGGAAGTTCTCCACATCTGTGAAGTAACCTTCAGCACTCTGGTGGTCCCAGCTCCTTGAGTTTGAGGAAAACATTAGGTCGATGAAGGGATTACATGGATTTTTCCAGAAGGTTAATGAGATGAACTTTGGCATCTAGTACTCAGGAGTTGGCCTGAGTTCGGTGTGACTCAAGGCATTTCAAGGTCCCCCATCACCTTTATTGGTTCTGGAAGGTCTTGTCTAAAAGGGAAATGCAGAGAATGCTGCTTTTGGGCCGGCATTTCCCCCTGCAGTTTTGACTGTTGTGAGAAGAACTGTTATGAGCATTTGTGTGCGAGTTTTTTTTGTTTGAACATGTTTTCATTTTTTTTTGCATATAATCCGGATAGTGGAATTGCTAGATCATATGCTAATAACTCTTATGTTTATCCATTTGAGGAAACTGCTGAACTGTTTTCTTAATGATTGAACCGTTTTACTTTCCTACAGACAATGTAAGAGGGTTCCAAATTCTCCATATCCTTTATGAAAGTTGTTGATTTTTTTTTTAAATTCTAGTCATCTTAGTAGGTTTGAAATGCTATCTTACTATGGTTTTGATTTTCTTTTTCTGATTGCTAGTGGTTTTGAACTTTTTTTGTCATGTGCTTATTGGCTGACCTCCACCTATCTACCCCTTTGGACAAATGCCTATTTGAATCCATTTCTTTTTAAAAAAAATTGAAGTGTTGCATAGGTTGATAAGATTATATAAGTTTCAGGTATACAGCATTGTATCACCACCAAAAATCTTGATTGCATGTACCACCATACTGTTGACTCCTATTCCTGCCTTTTCCATCCTGATCCCTTTTTTCCCGCCAGTAACCATTGGTCTGTTCTCTGAATCTTAACTTTTTTTTTGGTTTGTCTGTTTGCTTTGTTTCTTTATATTCCACGTATGAGTGAGATCATTCTGTATGTCTTTCTCTTTCTGGCTTATTTCACTTATCATAATCCCCTTCCAGGTTCATCCATGTTGTTGCAAATGACAAAGTTTCTTTTGCCAATTTTTAATCGAGTTATTTGTCTTTATTATTGAGTTATATGAGTCCTCTATATATTCTAGATGTGACTTATCAGATATATAATTTCCAGCTACTTTCTTCCATTTGGTGGTTTGTCTTCTATTAATAATGTTACACTATTAAGAAAAATGTCCTTGGAAAGACAAAGATTTTCATTTTGGTTAAGTCGATTTATCTATTTTATCTTTTTATTTTTGCTTGTCTGCGGGTATTACATATAACAATCCATTGCCAAATCTGAGGTCATGAATATTTTACTTTTCTGGAAGTTTTAGAGTGATAGCTATTACAATTAGGTCCTCGATTGATTTTGAGTTAATTTTTGTGTATGGTATGAGACAAGGGTCCAACTTTATTCTTTTTTTTTGTGACTCCAGTTATTCCAGCACCATTTATTGAAAAGACTTCTTTCCCTATTAAATGATCTTGGTGTTCTTGCAAAAAATTACTTGACCATAGGCACATGAGTTCATTTCTGAACTCTCACATCTATTGCATTGATACATATGTTTTGATTACCATTGCTTTGTAATAAGTTTTGAATTGGGAAATATGAATCCTATTTATTCTTCCTCATATTTTGGCTATTCCAGACCCTTTGAAATTTCATACAGATTTTAGAACTTGTTAATTTCTACAAAGATGTTAACAATGCAATGATGGGTATTGCATTGAATCTATAAATTCATTTACAGAGTATTGCTATCTTGATTATACTACTCTCTGGTTCGCGAACTTGGGATGTTTTTCATTTACTTATATCATCTGTGATTAGAATGCTGTTTTATATAAGTTTTGTATTTTATTAAATTTACTCTAATGTATTTTTTTGTAATGGTATAAGTGGAATATTTTAAAGTATGCAAATAATAAAAGTTCTTAAGGTGTATTGCTTTTTAAAAATGTTTTGCTATTCCTAAAGGTCATTTGCCTTTTTTTCCTAATTCTAAATTGGTTGGGATTTTATTTCTTTCTGCTGAGTATCCTGATTTTGTTAGAAAGAATGATAACTAAAACAAATTCAAATCACCTGTTTTTGCTAATCTTGTATAAAAATCCTTGTTTGAATCCAAATATGTGAATTTAGTGATTTATTTTATCACATCTTATTGCATCAAATTCATCTCACCAAATCAGGTCCTTCATTTTTTTTTTTTTCACTTAGCTTTAAGGAAGAGTGGAAAGTGGAGATGTTTAAGGACACCAAAAATGTTATCTACCTGAAATGGAAATTAGCCCTCCAGATATTTGAGTACAAATGTTGTATTTGTTTTCTGAGGCTTTCTTAAAATACTATGCACCAACAGAAATTTAAGCAACTAGTGTCACGGTTCTAAGGCCAGAAGCCCAAAATGAAGGTTTCAACAAGTTCATACTCTCTGAAACATATAGGGGAGACTCCTTCCTTGCCTTTTACCTTCTAATGTTTTTCTCACAGTCCTTGGCACCCCTCTAGCTTGCATCCGAAGCACTTCAGTCTCTGTCTCAATCATCATCTCCTCTCGTTTTTGTCAGTCTTTGTCTCTTCTTCTTTTAAGGACACTAGTCATACTGGCTTATAGACTCACACTACCCCATGATGACCCCATTTTAACTAATTACACAATGATCCTGTTTCCAAATACAACCACAGTCTGAGGTAATGAGGATTAAAGCTTTAACATTTTTTTGGAGGGCACAATTCAACTCCATAGTTTGAGTTTATTCAACAAATATATAAGATTCTACTTTGTTTCAGACTTTTTTCTAGACCCTTGGTATAGAATATTATTGTCTAGTAAAATGCAGATCCCTGTCTTGAAAAGTTTACTAAGGGAAGAGGAACAGACCAATAAACTGCACAGTTACCATATGGTATAAAAACAGTTATTTTTGGTGTGCCCTGGTGAGTCAGGTACTAAGGTCTGTGGCTACAGAGACATAGTCCACATAAAGCCCAAGAACCTGGGCTTATCATCCAGGGTCAAGGGGAACAATCAAAAAATGACCAAATAAATAAAAATAGTTCCTCCTCTCTCAGCATTCCTATTTGCTTTATTTCCTGTCTACTTTCTTCCTCTTTAAAAACAAAGCAAAAAAACTAACAAAAAGTTAATTCTAAGGATAGATAATGAAAGCATATAGGCATGGTGCCTAATTCAGTCTTATAGGAAAGTTATGTTAAGAAAACAGGGAGAGGTGTGTTACATGTGAGAATTCCGTAATTTCTTTGTATATACAGTTTGAAAGTAGCAAAAAGAAAGAAAAAAAGGATAAAGGAAAGCTTAGACTATACTCAAATATTGAGAAAACGTTAACCATTGCAGCATTGTAAGATTAGATAGGTGTCATAAGATCAGACTTAAATTTTTAAAAGATTTGACTGTCTGCAGCATGGAGAATGTATTTATGAGAAAAAAAAAAAAACAACGAAATTCAGAGCTGTTTTGAAAATATTTTTTAAAAGCAGTTAAAAGGCTATTGTAACAGTCTTAATGGCTGATAGTCTGAAATAAGACATTTCAGTAAAGATATCAAAGTGGATGAATGTTTTTTATGAAACAATTTGAGTCAGAGTTGTTCTTTTCTACTTAATACTTATGAAAATAATAATATGAAACAAAATGCTTATATTAAATATGTATCTTAAGAATTACAAGATCAAACTTAACATTAAACCTGATTTGAGGTTAAATTCATAACTTTAGGTCTTAGGAATATAAAATTTACAATTTGTATATGGTTTGTATATTTTATTTACTATTACTTTTCTTCATTCCATCATACTCTAAGCCAGGAATGAACAAACTGTGATCCATGGGCCAAATTCAACCTGCTGCCTATATCTGTATAGCCTATGAGCTAAATGGTTAGGGAAAATTTTTAAAAAATAATATCATGGCATGTGAAAATGACAAAAGCTTCATAATATTTTATTATGAACAAAGTAATAAAACACAATCAGCCACACTTATTTGTTTCAGTGTTATCTGTGTCTGTTTTTGCATATTATAGTGGCAGGACTGAGTAATTGTAACAAACTGTGTGATCCCAAAAGCCTGAATATGTACTGTCTAGTCTTAACAGAAAAAAAATTGCTGACTCATGTCTAAACATGTCACCAGAACTTCTGAGATCTTTCTCCTCTACATACAGTTTTATAAGTTCTTAACTAATAAACAAAAATATTGATAATGGTCTATTAGAATGCTGCTAGCCTCTGTACATAGAGTAGACACCAGAATATTGGTGCACGCAAAGTAGTGCTTAAATGATTGTTAATAGCTCTGAAAATTTGTTGGCAGTCTTTTCTCTCTATGATGAGAACATGCACATAAAAGTTTTAACATAATAGCCATATTTTACTGTCCATACTTATTTTTGGTATTGGTCTAAGAATGAATAATACCTTAAACAAATCCAGTACTACTACTTGAGGTGATTATTCTGTATTTTAAACACAAGTTTTATGAAACAATATCCTTTATTTATCTTTCTAATAGTGCTGAATATTTGATACCAAACAGATTAGAATATTTTCAATCTCAGCCAGCAACTGCCTTTGTTTATTTTGCAGTATTTTTAATTTGAAACTGGAATAGAGTTCACTACTACCAGCAAACAATGGCTTTGCTGTTTAGAAGTTAGAGAGACAGTGACTAGGCATTGACTGGGCTGTTTCCATTGTGTAGTGATCGGCGTCTCTGATTAATTTAATGAATTCACCTCTTGATTATCTGAAAACTAATTTTATTGAAGGAACATTGCATCATAACATTATAACATAGGTTTAAAGTGTGCATTATTGTAAATCAACATTTGTATATAAAACTTTGTTTACCACCACCAGACTAATTCTTCCTTCAGCATATAATTGACCCAATTTACCTAATTTGCCTTTTCTCTTCCCTTCTTATAGTCACTAACTTGATTTTAGAGGCTCAAACTCTATTTTTGTTTGATTTTTAGTTCATTTGTTTGCTCATTTTTTCTTTATATCATATATGAGTGAAATCACATGGTTTGTCTTTCTCCTGGTTTATCTCATTATTTCTCTAAATAAAGGATGGTACTTAAAATATCTCAGGGGATCATGGAAGTTCAGGATTCTTTATAGAAAATGAAGTATTAAAACTACTCTGCTATTTGAAGAAATCAAATTATAAATTATATGATAGTACCAATTTTTTTAAAGCAAATTTTATGGGTGACCAATATTAAATTTTATCCCTGTTCCACACAATGCAGTAAATATAATTAACTGGTTAAAAATCATGCCTTCAGATCATCCAGGTCCTTCTTTTCCATCTTTCTAGTTATCTCTCAGGTTTCTTGCATTCCGTATCTTCCTCTCAGTTTACTCCCTCATTATGCTGGAATACATCCTCTAGCAGCTTTCAGAAACATAGTGCCTGGGAAATACCTCCTTCAAACTTTGAGGAAAAGATTTAGTGACTTCATAAGATGAGTAGGTAAAAAATATAGCTAAGCCCTACTGATTACAAAATTGTTCACCAGAGCTCAAGGCTAAAAGCAATGTATTTCAGAGTTCTTTGACTTCAGATGATCAGGTATAGCACTGTTACAAAATCATATAAAATGTGTATAAACTACTATATGAAAAAGTAAACACATTAATTGGAGTTTTACAAAAACATGTTTGAGACACAGTCTGATAAATAGGCATCTTCATTTACAAATACAACTCAGTCTCACTTAAGGAGAAATTCCTCTTAAATGAAAGAAGTCATTGTTTAGAGCCTAGAGAGATTAGTATCACTGTTTTCATAATCTTAATAATAGTGTTTAACCTGTTTTCAAGTGTTCACTGGGTTTTTACAAATTCAGATAAAATTCACATGCCATAAAATTCAACATTTTAATGTGTACCATTTAGTGGGTTTCAGTATATTCACAATGTTCTGCATCATTATCACTAATCTGAAGCTTTCCGTCAACCTTCCCGCGCCCCCAAAGGGAAAAAACAAACTTCATACCCATTAGCAGTCAATTGCCATGCTCCCTTCCACCGGTCCTGGGAAACCACTAATCTGTCTCTATGGATTTGGTTTACCTAATCTGCACATTTCATACAAATGAAATCATAGAATACATGACTTTTACATTTAACCTTGTTTGTTTTTATGTTATGTTTTTTTTGTGTTATACTTTGACTTAGCATATTTTCAGTGTTATCCATGTTATAGCATGAATCAGTGCTTCGTTCCTTTTTGTAACTAAATGTTTTTTTTTTTATGCCAATACCGCAGTTGTTACGTTCTACAAGCTTTACTTCTATTTCTGTAGTTTCTTCCTCTTCTCATTGTTAAAACTGACCTCTTAATCTAGAAACAGATTAGGTACAGGAAGGATGAAATATATTGTATCTTAAAGGTGTCATTATAGAGTCTGATTTTTTTTTTTCCTCTCAACCCTTATTTGGACATTCAGCAGTAGATGATGGATGTTTTAAATTACTCTCTATAAGAAGTTATCACTGTGAGTTATTTTGTTTCATAGATACCTGGCAGGTCAAAAACATACTCAAATTGAACAAATAATCACAAATGAAGTACGGGAAATCATAGGGCTGAGTAACTCGTGCTGCACAAAAAAGGACTTCAAAGGAGAGCACCTTTTACTACACTGCTCTAGTAAGCTAAACTTGTATAGGAACAGACAACTGGGGTGGTCATAATAGAAACCAGTTACCGACTAGTTTAATTTATATTAATGGAGTTGACTTAAGTGGTGGAGAAAACCCGTTGCCCAGCCTATTTAGAATTGCTGAGGCAAGTTGGACTGAATGAACACTAGTCTAGTCAGTCTCTTTAGGCTTTAGTTTCATCGCCTATAAAATAAATATTGCTATGAGGAGCTATGGATGATAGTGTATGTAAAATGACTTTGAAAACTACAGTATGCAGCAACTTTGAATAAATACCTGCTATAACCAAGTATGGATAGATGTACCTCCTTTTGCAAACCATTTTTAACTTCTAACATAACTTAGAATATATTAATTATAAATACTCATCATGAAAACATTTATTGAGCATCTGCTATGTGGTAATCACTGTGCTTGGTGCTGGATATATAAAGCCAGTGAGACAAAGTCCATGTAATACTTTCTTGTAACATTGTAACTCATATTATGTTCCTGTTCACAGATAATGCTGAGAATTACAGACTTTTTAAATACAAAGATTTATTTTATGAGCCTGACTTATTAAATATTTGTTTTTATGTGTTGTGTCCATAGCATAGCATATGGCACATGGTAGGCTCTCAGTAATATTTTGAAGAATAATTGACTCAATTAAAGGAATTCCAAATTTAATCAGAGTTAGATACTGTATAAGTTTGGGAGAGCTGAATTTACCCTACAGAAGTGAAATAAAACAGTATAAGTCTGTGACCTGAGGGTATTTTAACTTGTCTGCATAGATGCTAATGTGAAGGTGGTAAATGTAGATTATGATTTTATAATTATATTCTATAGTACACTGATAATAATCTGTTATATATCATTGTTCTATGTCTGCAGTTTGTTCAGGCCTCTACTTCAAGTGTTCTTTGCTCAGAGAGACCTTCCCTACCCACTATCTAAACCATTTTTAACTACACACACTTTTTACTCTGTCGCTTATAGTTTGTTATTCTTCGTGACTTTTATTATAGCCTTATAATATTTACCTAAAGCCACAGTTAGAAAACGAGTTCTATCTATCTATTTTGGAGGTTTTATTTAATTTGTTCTTCACTTTATCCCTGGCAAATCCTAACACAGTATTTCTGAAATAAGTTGAATACAGAACTGTAGGGAGTGAAACACAATCTCATGTTGCCTATGGAGGGCTTGGACTGTGGAGTTGGGTTTGCTTGAGTTCAAATCCCAGTAATGGTATTTCCTAGCTGTGAGGACATTATTAACTACTCTGAACCTAAGGTGTTATGAAGATTACATGAGAAGCGCCTACAGAATATAGCAAAGTACCGGCATGCAGTTATCTCAGTACTTAATGAGGTACTACCATTGTTTTCATTAACAACATTAAGACATGCTCAGTAGTGAAATAAGTTGTTTCTTGTTCTATTCTTTTAATCAGTGATATTCAGCAAATTGCTGTGATTAAAATGTGTTTCATGAACCTAAAGCCAAATTTTAAATGATAGTGAACGAGCTAACATTTATTTGTGATTTTGCTTTTTTAAAGCCAGTTACCTTGCAATATGCTCTTATTTTAATCTTTTGTATCCTGGTAATAAGATAATATCTTCATTTCACAGATAAGAAAATATAAAGGTTAGGCATTTAACCAAAGAACATTCGTGAGAAATAGTAGTAGTATTATTAATAGTAGTAGTAGTAGTATAGTAGTAGTAGTAGTAATGTCAGAAATCAAGTGTTAACATGACTGTAATGCAGCCCTTAAATTTCCACGACCATCAACCCCGGTTTGTTTGGGGTTGTTTGTTTGTTTTACTTTTTTTCTAGACCTGGTGAAGAGAGAATAAAGAAAGAAAAATACTATAAGTAAATGAGTATTACTACAGGTTTGAGCTCCATGTAAAGAGTTCAGGATCCCTGTTCAAAGGAGGAAAACCTTACTTATTTTGAAATTTCTGCTATTGGTAATGAGAAGATCCAAGTAAATGTACTATCCGCACAATTTTTGTTAGAATAGAAACTAATAAGCAATGGCACTGCTTTTTTTTATATTAAGGATAGTACATTTATTGTTGGTTCAGTACACAACTTTCTATGTATCCAAAAAGTAATGAACCTTGGGGAGTCATGAGGTAAACTAATTTCATTTGATAGAGGTAGCTAGATTTGGTAGGAGTTCGAAGAAGCTGGTTTTCCAATGGGATCATAAGGTGTGTTCAAATTCCTGTAAACTAATGGTTCATACCAGTAAGAATCTAGCTGAATCCAGCCTTGTAACAACCAAGTTAGAAATAATGGGATTTTTAATTACTTTGTTTGTGTAATTTGATTTTGTCACTGATTTTTATTAGCCTTTGAATTGCAAGGTTTGAACATTCTTTCTGGGAGAAACTGAATTAAAGCACTTAGGGTAAAATTCCTTTTAGTTTTTATATAACAGGTTGCAGTTCACCATACTGTTTTTACAGGAACAAGTGAGCCTGATTCCTGATTAGATAGGGTTTGGAAAGTTAGTGAGTTTGTTTTTGTTTTTGTTTTTTTTCTTTAGCAGCTGAAATTATTAGTGCTCTCCCAGAGATCTATATATACTAGAATTCTCTGAAATTCCTTTATAATTATTTTCCTGCTTCCATACAGTAAATTTGGATTATATATATATATATATATATATAAAAGAAAATATGTGTATTGTGAGATGTATCTTGGAAACATTTTGTTTGATTTTCAGATCATTCCGTTATCCTGTGATCTAATTAAGATTAAAAGTTCTTAATAAGGCTATTAGTCTTAAACCAAACAAACAGTTCTAGCTCTCTTTCCCATTGTTGTGGGTGCTAAAGAACATTTGTGAAGTTCTTGTTTCAGAATTTCTCAGAAATGATTTTACTTATCCACAGTGAATATTGATCTATAATTCACAAGTCATTAGACTACAAAATAAAAACTATTGGGATATAGAAAGATAACTTCTGTATTAAGTATAACAGTGTTGAATTTCCTGGTATCTTGTAAATAATATGATGAATGATTCATATAGATACTTTGATTGCTGCCTTCTACTTATATCTGATTTGAGGTAAATACCTTGAAAGTAATGTAAGACTCCACTGAAAAAAAGAGAGGAATAGAAATCCCATTCTTGTAGTGAAAATATGCCTTAAATAATTCAATGAACAAGTAACTACCTTGATTGGACTTATTTTATGACAATGGGAGTAGAGAAGTATATAGAAGTTGGATTGTGAGAACTTTCATACCAGATTAAAGAAATTAACAGCCCAGTAACATGGACTAGAAGTAACATTTAACTAGCCATTGTGGAATATGAATTCTAGATTTTGCTTTACCATTGACAAGGCCCTTACCTACTAGAATATAGATTCTGTCCCATTGTAGGTTCTAAAGATTATACAGTAAGTATATCTAGTAGGTATTCACAATTAGGCAGAGCTAGACACCCCAGAGACACCAGTTGAATTAAGTTAATTCAAACCGACATGCCATTAATCTCTAGCCCACAGTTGTCTCATTTGAACAAGAAGGGGCTCCTGCTCAGATTTGTTCTGGATCTTTGATCCTATGGTCATCATGTATATGTGGAGAATTAGTTTTTAAACAATGTGTTCCGAGTTAAATAATTTCAGATGTTTGGAAATGATTAAATGTCAGATGGCATGCCCAGAAAGAGCTACCTCATTTGGGTTTTGTTGTTGCCCACTAGTTAACCTATCTACCTCTTTATATCTGATAAACCTATGAAGCAGGAAACAAGGCACCTGTTTTCTAGCTCATTCATTTCATTTAGCCAAGTGTCATTCTAAGCAGTCTTGCTCAAACACTCATGATAAAGGTAATGCTGAACCATGTTGCTTCATTGTTAACCATGTACAGTCTAATAGGTCTAGCCTGACATTTTAACTACCTGCTTAGTAGTAATAAATTGTGTTACGCTAAATATCAGTGGCAACTACTTTGAGATAGCTTGTTTGAATTAATAGTCATTTATAACCTTTACAGTAGAAGCGTTCCTACCAAATAACTTACACACCATTATCTTATGTTGCTGTTGTTGAATAATTGTACCTTTAGTACCCATCGTCTTGGTGAGGATTCAAGCTTACCAATTACAGGAATAGAACTTTGTTACCCATTATAACAATGAGAAGTTCTTTTTCCACTGTCTTTGTTAATGCCTATGAAGAAAAACCTTTCCTCGATCACTAAAATCAAAGTAGTAGTTATTTAGACTCATGAGATTTTCCTGACAAATGGAAATGTTTTTAGTTATATATGCATATTTACATTTGATAGATGGGAAGGGAGAGAATATTAACACTTCTATATACTTTATTTACAACTTTTAAAAAAAATATGCTATGAAAGAGTGGTAAGTTGTTTAATCTTACTACTTTTTAAATCAGTTAAGCAGAGAAACTATTATCTCTACTTTTCAAGGAGGTTTAGAGAATATGGTCCAGGTCACACAGACGTGGTACATGAGAAGGTGAACTGGGTTCCTGGTGCTATGATTTCCTTGTCTAGTGTTCTTTTGGCTGCATATTCTGAATTTACATTTTGTCTGTTGAACTCCATCCCCATTTTGTTTTAAAAGCAAATTTCAAGATCACGAGGGGGAAGGGAGTATTTAGATAAATAGATTGTTAGTGTTGGTTTTGATGTCAAGGAGGCAGAACCTGTGGACATAATGGGTGGAGCTTTGAGCAAGTAAAAATCTAATTTCACTTGTCTGGTAATCTATTGCTGTTGGGAAGCAGGAGGCATAGTAGCAGAGTTTTTCCCTGCTGTTCAGCATGTAGTTTTGTTTAAAGTCTCAATCTAGAATAAGTAGATTGTCGGCTGAACAAAACAAACTCATGTTTGAGAGTTGGGGAAGCATGGCTGATGTTAAATCAGAAACACCACTTCATTCTGACTTTGATACCTGCCTTGCTTATGCTGTGAGCTAGTTTACTGTTAATTTGCATCTTACTCATTTCCCCCCTCATTTTTCTGTAACTTTACAAGTCTGTTTTGCCTTTTCTCATGGATTTCACAAAGAAAGATTTTTGCTCAGTGTTTGTCATCGTAAATTCTCATTGCTGCTGCTGCCTTCCAAAGGATTGTATAAATGAGGTGGGTAAGAATTTCCAATATATACAAAAGGTGTGTTATAGCCATTTTGGTGATATATGTAGAAAATTTCTGTTAAAGTATTGAATTTGTTTAGTTCAGAGTGCTTTTACAAAGATTTAAAGTTCTCTAGTTATACTATATTCTGTATGTGGAGAGTTTTCTTAATTCTGAATGGTGAGGAAAAGTTTTATTTTTATGAAAGGATAGTTAAACGTTATCATAACACATTTGAAGTATAGGCTTTTACGAAGCAAGTACTGACAAGTGCTGAAATATTGAGTCAGAGAATACTTATGACTCACTTATATTTTTCTAACATATTAGTTGGCAAGCCGTAAGTATATAGAATTCAGAGAAAAACTCCCATCTATAAAAGGAATGTTTGTGTTTTGGGTTTTTCTTAGTTCAAATATTTTACAAATGCATCTATCCTTGGTGTGTCCTTGGGAAGTCAGAATTATTGTTTTTGTTCTTATTTAAGATTACAAAAAAGTAGCCTAATTTTTTGTTTTAAGAGAATAATTTTGTATAATATCAGAAGGATCTTAAATAGGTATACATTAGATGTTCAAGAAGTACTTTTGCTTAATGGAGACAAACATGCTACAGTCCCAGGTCAAAAAATATTAACAACATTGGCACTATTGCCTAGAGAGAGAATCCTATAAATTACAAAAGTAAGCAAGAATGTTTTTAGTGCCATTGGGTTTCTGGCTTTGGAGGAATGGAATGAGAGGATGTGTGTGGTTTCTGGCTTTGGAGGAATGGAATGAGAGGATGTGTGTCTTCAACTATAATTTTTTTTAGATGTAAGATAATTAGCCCAATTTACTTACTCTTGTACTCTTTTCTGTTTTGTGTTTTTGAACCTCTTAGGTAATAGGTAAGAAAAACTTTGCTTTCATTGGTCAAAACAGGACTAGACTAGCACTGAGTGGAACTAACTCAAGGAATTTTTTTAAGTGGTAACATTTAGAAGGTTTTTAGACTAAGTTGACCATTTTTGTTCAAGTATATCATTAATGCGTTTCTGGTACTTTGTCAGGCACTTAAAATAATGTTTTAGAATAATCTAGACCAACTTTTTTTTAATTAGAAAAATTATCAGTTATAAAAAACGTGTTTTCTTATCTCTTATAAGCAAGAACACTGTGAATATAATGAGTATATAAAAAGTTGCAGTTGTTTATTTTAACAACATGTATGTTCCATATTTATTTTTGTGTAGATCACTTTCAGGATCATTGAGGTTTCATTCTTATTTTGGGGGTCATTTTTAATATCTATATATTCTGGCTTCTCAAATGATTCAGAATCATTTCTACAAGGTATTTTGATATCCTGGCGTCTTAATGGTAGCTTCTTAGTGAAATCTTACCTTTTTCATTATCTAAGTGGGTAACAGTAAGCAGACTTAATCTTTTAATACCAGGTGCTAGCATGGTAAGGTGTGTCTCAGTTTTATTGGCTACCTTGGCACCTACATTGCATTCTTTAAGGCAGCAGTGTCATCTGAATATGTTGTATAACATTGGGATGGAATTTTCTGTACCTAAATTTTGGCTGTAGTTTGAAAAAGCAGCTTAACCAAGTAAATCCAAGGTGTTATATGACAGTTACTGGTTTTACCATTGTAAACTTAATATCTCATTTGTCCAGCTGAATTCAATTCGCCTATTAAATCCTTTCATTCTTTCCAATATTCCTATGCTAAATTGAAACAGAAGTTTCTTAATCAGTATATATAATCTATATATACATATATATATATATATGCTTTCTTAATATGTAGACTTTAACTGCCAGTAGTCCAAATATTCCCCTAAAATGTATGTTTATGGAACGAAGGAACGTTTTTCCTGATCATATTCTATATTTTCTTTAGCGCCTTTCTTATAAAAAGGCAGAATATCTGCATTTCAAGTCTAGCTGTATTTTAATGCCCAATTTTGCTAAAGAACAGTCTTGAGACAATTTTCTGCCAAAAGTAAATATTCTACAAACTTAATATACAAGTATTAGATTGTGTACTTATAAATAACATTTTACAAGTTTGCTTTTATATAGTTTTATGTTTATTATAGAAAAATAACTATAAAACAAAACCTACCAGAGCACTTTTAGTGTACACAATCTATTTTTTTCTTAAAATAATTCCTGTTTTCTTAAGCCTTAGTTTCACTTATCGTATCAGCTTGCTCAAGTACAGGATACTTTTGCTTAAACAGTATTATTTTCTTGTTTTTATTAAAATTATGTGAAGAAAAAGACCATTTGGAAAAATTTAGTTGTATTTGAAAAGTGACAAAGTTGATGAAAATACAAATAGTGATATTTATAGTCTTTATTCAGAAATGAACCTTTCAAATACATGAATTTGACTTTAGATCATCCCTCCTGACAGTTAGTGCTAGCCAGGTATGAGTAGAATGCAGGAGAGGGAAAATCCAGAGCCATAAAACAATAGATCAGTGCGACTGATTTAACCCAGGCATCAGCACAGAACCATAATGGCACCAACCCAGGGAAACATGTCAAAAGCCAGGAAGTCAGTACAGTTAAGTTTAAATTATAGCTAACACTGCTCCAAGCTTAGGTGCTAAGGCGCAGGGCTACTGAAAAGAACAACGGAAGTCAATCATCTAGGTGCCAGTATGAAGCCCTCTAATCAGTTCGAGAAGAGACTACCTCTGAACAGGTGGAGCGTGAAAAGCAAACTACTAGATCTCTTAAAAATTGAGGTCTCCGGCTCATGAGATTGCTCCCTCTCCAGACAGCCCACTCTATCTCTTTGGGAGTGTTTCTTCCCCTCTTTCTAAATAAAACTTCTTTTGCCTTAACTCTCCTTCCTTCCTTATGCACCATCAAGTCCATGCTCTAGAATGAATCTTTCTAGAGACCCAAGTTGCCATGGTAACTGAGGAAACCACATGTGTTTACGTGGTGTCACTACTACATAGTTTCTTGCAGTTGAAAATTTACCCTTGAAGTAGAATCCCCAAATCATGACTTTTGAATAATACGTTGAATGAGAATTATCCTGCCATGATTCTTTAGTGAAAGACTTTTTTAGAGTTTAACTACTTTCTGTATTTTGTCTGTGAGAGATTAAGCATTTCTGTGATTTGTCAAATTATTATCATTAATTTGGTCTTAATATATCTTGACACTGAGACTGTAGATGATTAGAACTTATATATTTAAGAGTAACTTTCGATTCCTCTCCTCCACTATTTTCCATTTCCTATCTTTTATGTGTTTATAGACTTAAGAATACCACCTGGGCAATATATCAGTATAGCTGATTCATCTCAATCTAAAAAACTACTTAGATGAGGGTGGAAATAGATAAAGAGATGGCTTTTCTCCACATCATCTCTCAGTAGTATTTTGTTATTCTTATAACAGGTTGCTGAACATTTTATTTGCAAAGAATTTACACTTTATGAAGTTACTAAACCTTACTGTGATGTTTTGTATTACATGCAATTGTAGTATTTTTTCTGAAATTAATTGAACTTGTCTTTCATATAGCTCTTTAATATATCACTTTTTGTTTTTTGTTTTATATATGCAAGATCATTTGCTTTTCATTCATTATACCAAGCCAGTCTAAATCTTTAATTCCTTGTATACTTAGTGAGTTTGTTAGAATACTATATAATACCTGCCAAACTAAGCATGTGAGTTCATGCCCACACTTGGGTTCATTGTTCAAAATAGTTAAATGCTATGTTGATTAATGTGTTAGGGAGCAAAGTTGAACAGAAGCTCTTCTAACCAATGAGAATATTTGGCCTTCTTTTTAGCCAATAATGTCCTTTACCCGAAACACAGCAAAAGATGCTAACAACAGACTACTTTTTTCCCTAGCCTCATATAGAGGCCATGGAAGTAAGTGACCCTGCTATCTTAATTGTTCCTTATTGTTTTCTCATGGGTGCTTAAATTGCTACTTCCTAACTGACTCTGGGGAGGATTAGTTCCTGCCGGCAATTTAGAAAAAAAAACAACAACAAATAGATGTTAAGAAGTCTAGCAAGTAGATCCTTAAGGGGCAATTAAAAATGAAAGTTCAAAGGCCCTGCCTTCATTAATGTGTTTCTTTGCTATTTTTATGGTTTTCAGGGAGTGAAGCCAGCAAGTTTTGACAAAGTAGCAATTCCTGAAGTGAAGGAAATTATTGAAGGATGTATACGGCAAAATAAAGATGAAAGGTAAGTTAACTCTTGAACTGGGGGTTGCTTAACAAAAACTAGAATGCATTCTGCTCTGAATACAACACTGAATCTAACGTTGTGTTTGTACTTTACTGTGATTAGTTTTTTCATTTATGTCATATCTTTAAAGGTAGAGTTCTGTTCATTGAAGGTAGTCAGAGTAGATAAACTGGAGTACTGTAAATATGTGGTTTGTTAGAGTTTAATAAAGTATGCCAGAAAAGCCTTAAGCATAGCTACTACATTCAATGAAAACTATTTACTTATGATATAAGCATGATTTATAAAACTCAGTAGGGTTCAGTCTCCCTTTAATACAGCAGACCTGACCCTTTGTCCTTTACCCAATGAATTCTAAAAGGTAGTATAAAATCTTGGTTCTTTAAAATCAACTCAACTATGCAGGTCTTGATCTGTTGTCATTATGCCAGAATTGAAGAACAACAAATCATGAAAATTCCTTTGAGTAAAAAGAGACGACTACTTCGCCCAAAGCTTAGGAGGAAAACTGACTTAGTCATTTGTACTAACAGAGGACTTTTCTCAGGGGAGTGGCAAGTATCTGATCTGCCATATAGCTGATTCATCACCCGTTAGGCATGGCAAAGGTCCAGTGTATGTTTTTGAAAAATAATCTGCTTCATTGTCCCCTCACACTCCAAATAGAAAAATAGACCAGCCAGTACAGATAAAAATTGTAAGTGGAGTATAATTTGCCTCTTGAAGAATGTAAGCAATCAGTGTATCAACCAAGTTAAAGAATTCCGTATCTTTACTTCTCCAGTCTCCTACTCTTTTCAAATTTTGTTATTTGGAGGAGCTTAACATTACGATCTTCAAAGCTCCTTTAGTAGAAATTTAGTTTGGGTTTCTATTTTTAAATACACTGATTGGAAAGGAAAGTCTTTAATCTCTTTAAGAACTTCTTTTACTATATACAAAGGAATATCTGTTTCCAGTTTTAGAACATATTACTCTCTTTCTTTTCTGGATGGAACAGTTTGCTAAATTGCTGGTATTTTGAGACCATTTATCTGAGAAGATTGTTCCACAGTCTGTTTTCTGCTTTCATAGTACACAAATTGTTGAACAAAGAATTGAAAGAATTTTGGGGAATAAATAAAGGCTGCTATCATAGATGGTAATGACTAGAAATCAAAAGATTTGTTGAGTGGTTTGTGTGTGTGTGTGTGTGTGTGTGTGTGTGTGTGTGTGTGTGTGTGTTTAATTTATGTCATTTAGCTGTTCATCTTGTTTGTTACCCCTCCCCCAGATTGTGAACCCAGGTCTTTGGGATGTTTGTGAACTAAGTGATCAAAGGTCACAGACTTAACCACTAAGCCACCAGGGCACACCCTGTTTTTGAATTTTAATTCCACCATTTACAACTTTGTAACTATAAGTAAAATTTTCAACCTTCATGAGCTGTCATGTTTTCATAATCAGGGATTCTTGGTGTTGGTCAGGGATCAGATAAGATCGTATATATGAGAATTTTTTGTTAATTATAAATACCATATAGATAATTATGTGGTATTTTGAAGCTATGGTAATTCCATGTATTAGCACACTATTAACAAATATGAGATTAGATCACTGTATTTTAGAAAGTATCACTTTCAACTCATTCATAATTGAATTGTGATATTTTATAATTTGAGAGTAAAACTCTAACCACTATTCACATGGAAAGTGTAAAATTTAGTTATAAAATTTCCTTTTTGACTTTCTTTCATAGTTCTTTTCATTATTCTAAGCATACCAATAGCCGACCATACTTGAAATGTATCCTTTTAATCTAATGATATTTTATTTTGTTTTTGTCTCTCTTCTCTTTGGTAGATATTCTATCAAAGACCTGTTGAACCATGCCTTCTTCCAGGAGGAAACAGGGGTACGGGTAGAATTAGCAGAAGAAGATGATGGAGAAAAGATAGCTATTAAGTTATGGCTACGCATTGAAGATATTAAGAAATTAAAGGGAAAATATAAAGACAATGAAGCTATTGAGTTTTCTTTTGACTTGGAGAAAGATGTGCCAGAAGACGTTGCTCAAGAAATGGTAATTTAACACTAAGCAGCTATTAAAAATTTGTGGTAGATTTGTATGCATTGATATTGTTGAACAAAAAGCAATTTATTCAGCAGTGTGATGGCATGTCCCAGTGATATAACATGTTGATTAGTAATCCTAAAGGTTTTTTTTTTCTTGTAGAAAAGATAGATACTTAGATGAAAATATGTATAAGTATGGGTGCTTGGATAGATTAGGTAGATAGAACTATACTGAAGTTATTTGGAAAGTTGCAAGGTTGAATTGACAAATAATTTTTATAAGCTTAGAAGGACAAATTATGTTTTCTAAATATCTATATATTAGCCTTTGATCAGTCATCTAGATAACACAAATAAATCATAAATTGTTTTTGCTTTGAAGGGAATTTTTAAGATCAGTTATTTTTTGGAGTATGCCTAAAAGATCACTTTTCTACAAGAAAGCACTTCAATTTAGACTTGCCATGTGCTTAAAATAGCCATTGTTATGCAAAGGTACTTATAGAATATCTCTAGTAGAATTTATAAGAGCTATTCAATAGTAGCTGCCTCTTAGAAGGGGTCAGGTATGAAAGAGATTAGAATTTTTAATTGTTAAGATTTTATTGTACTGTTTGAAGTTTTTATATTTTATTGTTTTGTTTTGACTTTCATTAGTTATATTTGGCCATAGTTGCTTCATCTGGTTAAGTGGTTGCCTAATGAAAGAATGTAAAGACCTACATGAAATTAATAATGATGACATTTGAGCATGAAGTGAGTGAATAGAATAGGATGAGCCTTATTACTCTAAGTACTTTGATTTTAGATTCTCTATTGTTTTGATGTTGTAAAGAAGGAATGAAGATAGGCTACGCTAAATGTTTTCACAAAAATGATGGCTCCTGCCCCATAAGTTATCTGTAAAAATGGTGGGGAAATGCATAATGCTGATCAATTATTTCACCGTTTGGTTAAGTCCAGAGGTTGCTTTCTTCCCTTCTTTCATTTTTGGTCCCCAAAAGTGCCTTTTTCATTTTACGTTTGGTTTGTTTTCTTTTGATATCCTATGGCTTTCTCATGTACCCTTTTATCCTGTAGGTAGAGTCTGGATATGTCTGTGAAGGTGATCACAAGACCATGGCAAAAGCCATCAAAGATAGAGTGTCATTAATTAAGAGAAAACGAGAGCAGCGGCAGCTGGTGCGGGAGGAGCAAGAAAAAAGAAAGCAGGAAGAGAGCAGTCTCAAGCAGCAGGTAGAACAACAGTCAAGTGCTTCCCAGGCAGGAATCAAGCAGCTCCCTTCTGCTAGCATTGGCATACCTACTTCTACCACTTCAACGTCAGTTTCTACCCAAGTAGAACCGGAAGAACCTGAGGTAGATCAGCATCAACAACTACAATATCAGCAGCCTAGTATATCAGTATTGTGTAAGTATTTTGGGAAGTAGACAATTACACTAATGATACTCATAATTAACTTTATTTTTTCATTGTTTTGTAATGGCCTCTTGGTTTTGAATTATGAATCCACAGTATAAAGAAATTTGAAGTGGTTGCCAGCTACCTTTTCTTTTTTTTTGTAGTATCCATGACTAATAGAATAAAAAATGGGACAGTGAGGAAATGTGATTAGGATATAAAATAATTTTATAGCTTCCAACATCTAAGAGGTATCAGTTTATAGAGTTTTACTTTTCATAATCCTTAAAAGATAATTTGTAATGAATAATGAACAAGTTCATCTTAGCTGCTTATAATTAATCTTACGAATCATTGTTTAGCTCTTTTAGCAAAGCCGAATAACATACAGACTAAAAATAAGACCACTAGTTATTTATGGAACTATCTGCCTAATACTAAGAACTAAGTAGTCTTAAAAGATTTTGAAAGACTTTAAGACTTTGAAAGTTGTATCAAACTTAAAGCTGATTGGCAGCATTCTATTTTATTTCCATTAATCTTTAGATAATAAGACCTGTAACAGCCAGGGAATTTTTTTAAAAGACTGTACAGCTTTCCCCCTATATTAATCTCATTTAAATATATTAATCTACTTAATAAGTACCTAATATTCAATTTTTATTTAGTTCAGTTCTGAAAAGAAAAAGCTAATTAACTTTAAAGTCATGGACTTGTATTGGGAAAATATGAACTTCATTTTCTGATCTCTTTCTTTATGTATATTTTGGTAATTCATTTCTCCTTCAGCTGATGGGACAATTGACAGTGGTCAAGGATCATCTGTCTTCACAGAATCTCGAGTGAGCAGCCAGCAAACAGTTTCATATGGTTCCCAACATGAACAGACACATTCTACTGGCACAGTCCCAGGACATACAGCTTCTGTTGTCCAAGCACAATCTCAACCCCATGCAGTATATCCAACCTCAGCTATGGTGAGTAAATGCCTAAGAGTGTGTAATATTGCAATGAGAGCTTATAGATAATGTGTTACCTCTTTTGGTGCTATCCAAGTAATGGCATGAGTCTGAAGTAAAAAATGTAAATGCTATATTTCTAAAGGAAATGGGCTTATTATGGAGTATTAGAATAGTTCAGGCATGGTAGGATGTGTAAATGTGTGGGCTGAACTTTATATGTACCATTATGTTCAAGCCTAATAATGTTCTTTTTAGCATGTTACAGCAAAAATTGTTCAAAGTAACATATATTGTACATACATACAATGGGGGTGGGAGATTTTTTTCAAAGCTTACTTATTAAAAGAATTACTAAGTATTTTCTCTAAGATTTTTTATTGTGTAAAATACAGGTAAGATCTTCAAACCATTATAGAATGCTGCATGTGAGTATGCTAGAGTGGAAGAATCCTTTATTTGTATGACTATTTAATTTAGCGCTTATATTTAGTTAACCATCAGTTGCTATACATGTTCCTGCCTTAAAGTCTGTTGGACACCAGTTCTCTTCTCCAGTATATGTTCATTTGCTTTTTCCCTTTATTTGATATCTGTTTTGTTACTGATTTATTTTTAGAATCAAATTATGGAGATTATTTCCTGGAATCTTTTATACATTTATATATACCCATACCAACACACTTACAATACTGTTTTACTTTAGCCATTCTTGCTTCTCATCTAAGAGGATGTTTAAAATAGATCATCAGATAGGATCCCATTTCTTTTGTTGACCCTCTGTGAAGTCTTCAGAAGGAATTAAATATATCATCTGCCTCAGAAAGGTATTAGATAATACGTAACAACTAGTCACTGTATGGCATTTGTTTAGTGAAATCTTTAGGTAGACAAAGTGTTCCTCTTTCTCTGAAGCTTTTAATCTGAATTTTATGGAACTCTTTTTCTTCATTAAATTAAAATCTTTGTAAAGAAAATAGTTCTGCTTGCGATGATCTTTTATCCTACACCTTGGAATAAAAGATTTTTATTTGTTTTAAAGTTCATTCATTATTCCTGCTTTGGTTAGGCCTCAAGATGAATGGCTACAGTAACACAAAGAAAATGACTAATGAACTAATGTTATAACATTCTACTTTCTAACCCTTAAAATAACTAGGTAGGGTAGAAGAACTTATTAAAGACTTTATATGAGCTATATTTCTGTTTTCTGACAATATTTGTCAGCACATCCCGTCAGTTTTTACTCTTGCTCTAAAATGATTTTCTCTGGGATTGTCATCACTAGTTTTTGGGTGTTTTTAATTTTTTCTTTTTTTAAAGGAAAGGTACAGCCATAAATGAAGGCAAGTAGGCAGGCAGGCAGGAAGAGAGAAAGGAGGATGAAATATTTTGTTTTTATTTAGTTGTTCACCTTTGTTGTTCCCCTTGCGTCAGGTGGCAAACTCCAGTTCTTGGAATGTAGTGGACTGCGCCCAGCAGACCTATCTGCTAAGCTACTAGGGTGCACCTTAAACTATTTTTAATCTCTTAACTTCCCTTATCACAGGGTTATGAACATTGGGTCTCTAAGGAAATGATAATTTGTGAAGATTTTAAATATTTGAGCCACATAGCTAATATTGATGTTCTAAAAGCAGACTGTTTCTTGCCTTTCAGTGACAATATGGAGTTATTCATATATTAAATGATAAAACTAGATTAACTATTGAGGATTTTTTTTCAGTTTTACAATTCTTAATACAGAAAGAGTTTGCTGTGGCCTATAATAATATATCCATTATAGGCAGAATTTTTAAAATTAGAGTAAAATAAAAACAAAGGTAAATAATAGAAACAGAAATGAAACTATGCAATCATATGATGATGCTTATATATTAGCTACTGGTAGGCCGTAAATTTGATTCAAAGTATTCTGTGTGATCAATTTTGAAATAGAAAATGTTTTTAGTAATATAGTTCACAATATCTGAAAGGAAATAAACGTGTTCAGGACAAACTTTTAGCATTAGACCTACTGTTTTGTAGCTGTAGCTTTTATATTAAAATACCTCCAACTATGTAAATTTAAATTGAATCTCTGAATATGCCTGAAAGGTATTTTAAGGTACTTTTTAGAGATTCACATTTAATACATTTTTTCATTTACTACTTCATAGAAGTACAGAATATTCCCCTTATCTCTTGTAAATTATTTCTAGGAAGCTAATATTTTTCCTAGTAGAAAATAACTTTTTACCTTTCTATATAAAGATAGGCAAGTATAAATAAAATACTATGAGTCAACATTTTTAGTCTAATGCCATCCAAGATAAAATAGAGAAACCTTTTCTTGGGTTACCAGAGCTCCTGCAAAATAATCTAGTGCTAAACTCTTTCACAGCTTAAAATGTACATTAAACTAATAGAATTCATTCTTGTTTAATATTAGTAAGTTTACAAAAACTACAGACTCTTCTTTATTGTTTCTCTGTTTTACTACCTCAGTTAGTCATTCCTGTTTATATACTTATAACAATTGATGTTATTTTAGAATATTTAAGAAAATAATTGATCATTATCATGATCATTTCTAAAAAATAAACCTATATTTAACAAGTAGTTTTAGAGAGAATAGTTATGATCTACTAGGTATGCTTTATGGAGATGTGTCTCTTTTCAAAAATGACTTCATGGAATTGGGGGAGGATGGAACATTTCTTTATGTCAACTATGCCTTGTTATCATTGTACTTTTAGTTATTTTGTTTTCAAAGTATTGTGTTTTTCATGTGTGTGTTTGTTTTCTGTTTAGCCTCGTCGTGGCCGTAGCATGTCGGTTTGTGTTCCCCATCTTTCTGCTGTTCCCACACTGTCCCGCATCTCTCCCAGTGCTCCTTCCACCCCACCACCAGTGCTGTCCACACCTCTTTCTCCTTCCCTCCTTCGGACTGCCCCTGAGGAAACTTTTGCCGAAAAGCTTTCTAAAGCATTGGAGAGTGTCCTGCCTATGCACTCTGCCTCTCAGCGCAAGCACCGACGCTCCAGCCTGCCTTCCCTCTTTGTCAGTACTGTATGTAACTGTAAAATTCCTGACAAATGAAAATTTATTTCCAATGAATACATCCAGGCATCAAGAATTTTAATAAAAATTAGCTAAATTCAGCAATATACCTTTTAGGATACCACTTCTTCATTCATACAGGAACCTTTTTAAAAAAAATAAGGCTTTAAGAGGAAAAAAAAAAAAGCAGGAGGTAATGAGAATTGCTTATTAACACCCTTGGCACATATCAGTGTGTGCGATAAAATTTGGCTTTTGTCATCATCTCCTATCCCCTATTGACATACATAAATCCTTACATTTTCATATTCTAGTGAAGAGTATGTCTATTTAATTTTAAACTCATTATTAGCTTAAAAGAAAATTTTCTTTACCAAACATTACTCAAACATGTTTTCTCTTGTATTTTAAAGAGACATTAATGAAACTGGACAAGCTCTTATTTCCCTATAGTCAGTGAAGAACAGTTAGAGTAAATAGCAGTTGTAATTTGTTAGGCATTTAAAGCAGTATGTCAACAAACTAAAAGACAGTATATTGTTCTCTCGTGGATTTTTTTTCCCCCCAAGATTGAATAAGGTGGGACCTTCATTAATGAATATACTAGATACATATATAGTACATGATAATCTTTGGCCCCCTTCTTATCTATAAAAGATACCGCTTTTAAAGTTATTTTAAACACTGTGTGACTTTGCTGCTGGTTTTCCAGATAGAGAATATGATTCACATTCTGATCTAGCAACCCCCCAAATCTTCAGATTGTTATTTAGGAGAATGATCAACTACATAGTATTTTATAATTTTGGGAAAGTCCTTGAATAAACAACAGTTAAATGGGGCATTCTGTTTCAAAACAGAAATCCTTTTTAATTTGATAGAGGTCTTCCCTATTGAAAAATGAAACTGACCTACTCTTAAAAGAGTCCATGAAAGTGATGCACCGTTCATCAAGGTAGGATTCTAAATTTAGAGTCTTAAATCTAGAGCTACTTCTGTGAACAGAAAGTGCTATTAAATCAAGTTGGTTTACAAGCTGCTACTTATATTATTCTTTCTGTCTTATGTGTATATCGAGTTATTCCACTCTTAACTAGGATCAGAAAGGTAAACAGTGATTTGGCACCTGTAACATGTTTCATGAGGTAAAATTAACTGCATCTAGTTTGGGCTAGACGGGGAAAATACTTGTAAATGCCTCTGGAAAAGTTATTTTTTATTATCCACCAAAAATCTTTCTGATTTCTAGTTAGAAGAGGTATTATTAATTGATAAAATAATACTGAAGCTTCTAACATAGTACAGGAAAATAGAATATAGGAAGACTTTGTATAGTAGCTCAAATTGAAGTACATTTCTTATAGTACAAAAATTGTTGGACTTGTCTTCCTTTAAATCTTGTTCTTCCTTTTCCTCTTTTCCACTGATGGTAATTTATTTTCTCAAGAGTGAGCATGTTAATTGTGGGTACAAATAGAATAATCACTTAGAAAGTTAAATTCTTCCATTTCCTTTGAGAAAGGAAAGTTATGGAAAAGCAGCTCTTATCGAAAGCAAAGAGTCTCACAGAATAATCTCATTAATCCTGGATGTATTTAATGGATTTTTACTATGTCCATATTTCCAAAAGTATTATTTCTTTATTAACTATAAATTTAGTGTAACCATTTCATAGGGTTACACAGAGCTACCCAGTTGTGCATGTCTAATGTAATTTCACATATAAATGTATGAATTACCTGTCTTATTCATGTTGATACAGCCTCAGTCCATGGCGCATCCGTATGGGGGGACCCCAACTTACCCAGAATCACAGATATTTTTCCCAACTATTCATGAACGTCCAGTTTCTTTTTCACCACCTCCCACCTGCCCACCGAAGGTGGCCATTTCCCAGCGGCGTAAGAGCACCTCCTTCCTGGAAGCCCAAACACGCCACTTTCAACCCCTGCTGAGGACTGTTGGCCAAAATCTTCTTCCACCTGGTGGCAGCCCAACTAACTGGACACCAGAGGCTATAGTTACGTTGGGTACTGCAGCCAGTAAAATAACTGGAGACACATGTGAGATACAGGTCAATCCTATGTTTGAACCACCTCAAGTTTACAGTGACTATAGACCTGGACTAGTACTTCCCGAAGAAGCTCACTATTTTATTCCTCAGGAAGCAGTGTATCTAGCTGGGGTACATTACCAGGCCCAGGTGGCAGAACAGTATGAGGGTATTCCGTACAACTCACCAGTACTCTCAAGTGCTATGAAACAGATACCTGAACAGAAGCCAGTACAAGGGGGCCCTACCTCAAGTTCTGTCTTTGAATTTCCATCTGGACAGGCTTTCTTGGTAGGACACCTTCAAAATTTAAGATTAGATTCTGGATTGAGTCCAGGATCTCCCCTCTCTAGTATTTCTGCACCTATCAGTACAGACGCTACACGTTTGAAATTTCACCCTGTCTTTGTTCCTCATTCTGCGCCTGCTGTGTTAACTCATAACAATGAGAGCAGAAGCAATTGTGTATTTGAGTTTCGTGTTCACACACCAAGCTCCTCTTCAGGAGAAGGAGTTTTACCTCAGCGTGTTTACCGAAATCAGCAGGTTCCAATGGACTTGAATCAGAATCAGGAGGAAGCATCTCCTCAATCAGTTGGATTACATGGCCGCCTGCAACCTGTGACTGAAGAACATCATAATTACCACACCCCAGAATTGACCGTTTCTGTGGTAGAGCCTATCGGACAGAACTGGCCAATAGGAAGCCCAGAATATTCCAGTGATTCCTCACAAATTACTTCTTCAGACCCCAGTGATTTTCAGTCACCTCCCCCTACAGGGGGAACAGCTGCACCTTTTGGCTCTGACGTCTCATTACCCTTTATTCGGCTGCCTCAGACAGTGTTACAAGAATCCCCACTTTTCTTCTGTTTCCCCCAAGGAACAACATCTCAGCAGGTCTTATCTGCCTCATTTTCTTCAGGAGGATCTACACACCATCCTCAGGTTATAGGAAAACTTCCATGGTTCTATTAAACTACCCTACGGTGTACCATTATATTTAAGTTTTCTGTCCCTCCTTTCTATTGATGAGGAATATTGTTTAATTACTAAGTTTCTTCATATTGGGGGGATTATAGACTTGTATTTAAGGTCAAAATATGACACAGAGACTGCCTCCTTTACCTATAATATGCAAAACCTTTGGAAAAGAGAACACAGACTAGAATTTAGCCACTCATCAAAATCAATTATTTCTATCCATTTGTAGAATATTTTCAACTAGTAGTAAAAATGCCAATGCCTGTAAGGGTGACTCACCATTGATTACTTACAAATACTGATGTAAAGTATTTCTTTATCCCTAGAAACAAACATGGTTTGTTAAAAATAAAGGGTAGCTTTTGTGTGTGTGTGTGTGTGTGTGTGTGTGTATTAGAAAGTAGAGAATACTTTTTTTTTAAATGTTAAGAATACACAGAATTTTCATTAGAGTAGAAAATCTTGAGCAAGAAAGGAAATTTCTTAGGAATTTGCCTTAACAAATGAAGTTGCTTTTTTAAAATGGCATCAGGCAAACAAGTCACTGTATGTATATGACACTATATGACATATGTATAATATGGTAAAACAAATGTTAATCCATAAAATTGATTTTAATTTTTAGCAACTGTGAATCCAGAGTGGGTGGTAGAGTATTTTTTGTTACATTCTTAGAATTTGTGATCTTTGTGCAAGCTAGGAAACATTAGATACCTCAGGCCTTGTTTTTTCCCTCAACAAATTCAAATTTTGCTAATTTTGTGTTTGAGTATTTACACTATCTTGCAAAAGGTAAAAATAATAGACTAGAATTCAAGAAGTAGAATCAGTATTGTTTCATATAATGTCTGTGAATCATTTTCTAAAATATATGAAACCATCATAAAATATATAGGAGACTATGCAATTATACTTTTGAGACATCATTTTGGATCTTTTTACATGTTCCATTCTTTTATGAAGTTCTGTGTGTTCTTTCTGCTTTCTTTGTTATTGCCCCATCTGGGGCATAAACAACCCTCAAAATGCACTTAAAGTATCTATTACTTAGACTAGTAACAAGAAGCAAAAAGATGCAGAAATGAAAATTAGACTGCTTAGGCATCCAGTACGCTCACACTATACACTAGCAGTCACCCTAGCTGTAAATCTGATTGTACTATTTTGCTTTAAAATTTCCAAAGTAAAATGTTAAATATGAGATAGTTAATTTACAGACAATTACAGAAAAAAATGAATATTTTAAGTGGTTAAGATGCAGTGGGATTTGATGTCATATCTAAGTCAACTTTAAAGAAACCCTCTAAACTGAAATGGAAAGGAGATAGCCTTTTTATTTCTTATCTGTATAAAGTCCGTATTCATATCTGACTTATTTTAACTTAGACTTCTTGACAGTAGGAATACTCTAGATAGGCTTCCTCAGATTCATCACTATTGCCATTTTGGGTTGGATGATTATTTGTTGTGGGTGGCTTTTCTGTGCATTGTAAGATGTTTAACAACATCCTTGACCTCTACCCAGTAGATTTAGTAGAAGCCACCTTTCCCACTTGTGACAACCAAAACTGTCTCCAAATAATGCCTAATGATCCAGGGGGTGAGGAGAAATCACTCCTCCTCGAGAACTGTTACTCTGGGTACATGGTAGTTTTGTTGTTCATAACATCATTTTTATTGTTTTTGTAAGTCACCGTTGTACTACAAGAAGTGGCAAAAAGAACCAAACTGATATTCTCATATTCCTGTTTTTCTTTTAATTGTTCAAATGGAGTTTTCTTACATTTTTTCATGATTATTATATTTTTCGTAACAACTTTTATGAATTCTCTGTTTTGGCCAGTTAAAATTACAGCCTGAGCAAGCAGTGGTAGGCTAGGTTTTAATGTTGGTAGTTTTTGCATGAGATCAGAACATGTATTCTGATGCGATCCTTCTCTAACCTTTTCTTACAAAAGATGCCCCAGTGGTCTCTCCTATAAATACTTAATCAAGTTTATATTTCATTTTGCCCTCAAGCAAACTCTCAGAAACTTAAATATTACAAGTCTGACCTCTCTATACACTTTCCTTACAACTTTTCTAATTTATTGTGTTCACTTCTTTCCTTTATGCACAGGGGCAGAGCCAGGGTCAACCACCCTCAAGTACCTTAACAGGAGTTCCATCTTCTCAAACCATACAACATTCTCAGCAGGTGAGACAATTCATTGGTCTATTTTATGGACTAGCAGTATCCAGAACAAGTTGTTTTGTGTCATTTATGAATTAGATTCCTGATTTAACTTGACTTGCTAATTTTTGAAAGGAAAATCAAAAGAGACACTATTTTTTGTGTTTACTAAAATTTTAGAAAAACTTCTCTTTTGTTTACTGTATTTTGAACAGTCTCCTGGATCAGGCATATATTGAAATTCAAAAGAATTATGATTAATACAATATTTAAAAAGATAGTTCTACATAAAATTTAACCATGCAAAGAATATCAGTTTTATTACTACTTATGTCTGTGATGTCCTTATGTAAGTATTTTGCCATTGCTTTTATTCTGTTTGCCTATAATTATACTACACCTTTTAAATTGTTTCTCATTTGTAAACTGGAGTATCAGATTTTAAGCTGAGGCACTGAATTAAAGCCTAAGAACAACTATTCAAGGGGAAAATTTTTAAACTTGTTATTTTGGGATTCTAGAAGGTTTAAGGTTAAGAGAATTCTACAAAGCTCATAATGTATTCAACAGTAAAACCAGTCATTCTAAAATTAAATATAGTTCATCATTAATATTGTTATCATTAATTGTTTGCATAGGAATAATTCTTTTTCGGGACAGAATATTTATTAGTTGTAAAATTATTATATTTATCAGTATATAAAATTTGTAACTACTGCCTATGTCATAAAAACTTGCCAGTGAACTATTTTTCATTGATAGTTTGTTAAAAAAATGTTTTTGAGAGCCACCAAATTCAGTTTTTTTAAACAAAGCTATTAATTCTTATTGAAAATGACTGCTTTCAGTCTGGTATATTATCGTGTAGTCATTTGATACTAGTTTAAGATTCGATTTTCCTTACACAAGATTAGTTTGTGTGTGTGTGTGTTATATATATATATATATATAATATACATATTTACTCGATCGTCTTTCAGTATTTAAGGACTGGGAGTTACTATATGCTTTGTCTTGCTCCTGCCCTTTATTTCGGACAAGTATAGAATCTCTATATACTTCTAGTTAAGTTCAGATAGGCACATTTTTGCCACCCTTAATAAATTCTATTTTAATTATTTTACCATATCAATCCTAATAAGAATACAAATTGTAAGTTAGCATAAAGCTGGTTGAGGACAGAACACTATGATGGATGTGCTTATTTTTTAATACAGAGCAGCACCAACATATTGTACAGTGTGTTCTGTTTTTCTTTTTTCAAAGGAATTTGTTATGTATCTAATATTTGGACACATATATGTATAGTTATTACCAAATGAGGATGTTAGTGAAACACGAGGCATTTAGTTCACTGATGAGAAAAGTAGGTAGGAAAGAGCAACTCCATAGGTTCAAAGAATTAGATACTTTGCTGGGGGAAAATATGGCTAAAATAGGTATCTTTAAAATACAAGCAAAATTAATTTGCTTCAATGATGCTTTTTAAAAAATATTTGTGAATTGTTTTAAATATTATTTTTAAGTTAAGTAGAATTATGAAATTGAACCCTCAGTTTATGAGAAATGTGTGCAACCTAGAGTATTTAATTTTTGTAGGGTGGAGTCTAATAAGCAGATAAAACTAAAAATTACAAGTCAGAATTCAAGACTTTTAAAATAGTGTTCTTTTTTCTTATTAAAGTTCTTCATGGTCGTAATGATTCTAGAAGTACCAAGGAAGCTGCATTTATTTAATTATAAGTATTTCATATTTAAAAACTTGTAAATCTTCTGTACATATGGGTATTTTATTTCTAAATGTGATTTTGTTTTATATACTGTTGGGTCCCAAACCCATCTTAGAGAACCGTATCTCATATTATTAGAGTTGGGGAAATGATGTACTTTTGCTGAAACTTACTTGATTTTATTGGTTTTTAGAGTATGATTAAGGGATTGCTTTTTTCATGTTTTTATCAATGGTTCTAGTGGTGTGCTGTATATTTATCAGGCAGCAAAAAGTCTTCTCCTACTAGAAAACTTAGTAATTTTTGCCTCAAGTAAGAGCTGCCCTATTTATTTAATAATTTCCTCCATAGAGCACATGTAGAGATTTCAAGTATTAATTACTTTCTGTTCAACGGTGCCTCATGATTTTTCATCAAGCATCATGTCCAGTAGTGTACCAGTATAGACCATTTGAACTGATTTCATGAGGCAAGTTTATGCAAAGCATAATACCAAGCTGTCTTGAAACAGTACCTATTTGACCGAAGTGTTATTAGCAAGTGAATTGTGCACAAAAAAAAAATAAACATTTTCTCTTGGCATACCCAGGAGTGTCACTCCTCCCTAAAAGCTTTTAAGGTAAAATTGACTCATATGCCTCTCAATTATTTTAAGTAAAGCTTGAGGGTATATGTCTATAAAACTACTCATTTTTCACAGTCCTCACCCCTTGACCACAACTAATTAAACCATATTTTTCCTAATTGAGTTCATGCTCTATAGGGCTGTGTGTAAAGCACTGAGGGAGGGTCTACCAGAGTGAACCAGATAGGACTACTTTCAAGGAACCCAAATAATCTGGTAAACACATATCAACTCCTACAAAACAAGCATAGTAACTCACATTCTGTACAATGTACAACGTACTTGTATTTCTATTTAATCCTTTATATGAACCCTCTAAGTATAAGTATTATTTCCGATGTAGAGATGGGAAAGATGAGATCTAGAGCAGGTGAGTGATTTATCCAAGCTTACAGAGCTTGTAAGAGATAGAAACAAAATTTAGATCCAAGTAGTATGACTCCACAACTCACCATTTAACTATTACATAATTATGCCATAAAAGTAGATAAATTCACTAATTCACTTAAGCTGGAAATATAAATCATTGAAGGTATAAGTTCAGGAAATTGCCGATCAAATCTAAATCTTGATGTAAGCATGTTTTCACACTAATTGGAAGGAAGAGAGAAGTAGTCATATGCCCAAATATAAGGTGGGAATTATCAACTCTATCCCTTTTTAGTAAAGAAGATAATCAAACCCTTATTATACTTTCATATTACAGAGCTCTCTCTGCTATTAATTTGAGGAAGAATTTTAAAATGTTATGGAATAAAATAAAACTGGTTAGAATAAATTTGCCTGTAAGGACCTTAAGTAGTGTTTGTACTTGAAAATGTTTTTAGACATTGTTTGCTATAACTGGTTTTTTAAAAGTTAACACAAATATTATGTGAATATAAACTTATAAGGCAAATGCAAAAAAACCTCAGCTGTCCTAATATTATTCAAACATGCTTGTTACCGCAAATTTTACCTCAAAATAGAACTCGAAAGGAAAAACATTGTGTTTTACTCTTGAAAACAAGAGCATAATATAGCTCCAATAAAGATAAAAGCAATGGTGTCTTGCATGTGAAGTATTTAATGAGAGTGGAGCGATATTTCTAAATTAGAATTATTTATGTAATATGGAATCTTAGATATATAAATTAATGACTTAGATAACTGTGAATATTTCATTTTTAATTTCTTCAAGTTTAAATATATTTAACTTGACCAGAAAGGTTTTCTAGTTTTTTAGTTCTTTGTCAGTGGATAAAATGGGGAAATTGTCATATATTTAGAGTTGTCTTATAATTAGATACCTGATATATCTTAGCTTTTGAAAATAAGTTTTATATAATTCAATAACCCTTTGTTCCAGATATTTTTAAATAAGAATAATCAGAAATAATTAAAACTGAAATAAATATGATTGTCATCATTACATTTCATCTTTAGTTCAGCGATGTAATTGGTATAATTTTTAAAAAAGGAGTAAATACAGGAAAGCAAAAATATTTGCAGATAATCATTTAACAAAATATAGAATGGTGGACATAATACAAACAAAAAAAATGAATCCTGGGGAATGTAATGTACCATACATGATTACTATAATTGGTACTGTATTTGCTATTTGAAAGTTGCTAAGGGAATAAACTTAAAAGTTATCATTGTGATGATCATTTCGCAACATAAACATATATTGAATCACTGTATTGTACAACTGAAACAAATAATGATTTTCTATATCAATTATATCTCAATGGAAATAAACATATCTTTATAGAGGTAGTACCAATTAGTTGTATGGCCCAGGACGCGCGTGCGCGCACACACACACACACACACACACACACACACACACACACACCCTACCTATTGGTTGTAGCATTATTTTAAATAGCAAAAATTATCAAATAACCAAACTGTTCATCGTTAGGATGTTGATGCCATTGATAAGGGAAATGGAAATACCTTATCATAGAATGGTATTAATAGAATGGGCATGTTTTTGTTTTGTTTTAGCAAAAAAAATGTACCTATGTGTAAGTGACTACTTATCCATAGGGGGAAAATCCAAAATCCATAAAAGTAATGTGCCAAACCAGTAATGCTGATTGTTTCTGGAGAATTGGGATTTAGGGATATTTTCACTTAACTTTATAATCTGATATATTGGTTAACATTTTGTTATAAAATACAAGTATTTTTTATGTGTTAAAAATTGAAAATTTTAAATAACAGGTGTTGAGAGTCTTGACAGGTCTTGAGGTTCAGATTTTTGTTAAGTGAGAGGGGAACATTAGCTTTAAAGTGATGGTCCGGTGTTTATATTTAGGTGTATTGCCCCAGAGTGCCAAGTACCTGGTTGGTTCCCAAATGTTGTTCTCTTTGTCCTGCTTTGAGTTGAGTGATAATATCCTTGTTTTCAAAGAAGGAAACCTCATTTTAAATGGTAAAGCTAAAATTCCAAATGCAATATTTCTCTTACTTTTTGTAATTATATTCAGAGCTATTTTTAAGCAGATTGATTATACAATTCATAAAATAGATTAAGGGAACAAGATTTAAGGAAATTAGATTAGTTTATAATATAGGAACAAAATGAGAAACTGATACCAGAAGTAGGAAAAAAGAGTAAAGGGGGCTGGAGGAGAGAGGATCTATTTGGATATAATATGTAAAATCTTTGTATAAATACCTACTGTTGAGGCAGGGGAAATTTGGGGTGAAGAACCAATAGTGCTCAAGTTTTAGAACATTGCTTAATTATTCTTGTTAACTACATCAGAAATAAAGACCATCAGAGGAAAAAGAGAACTGTAAAAAGGAATTGGCCAATCTGGGTTTGTGCATGTGTTGATTACTAAAACTGTCATACTTTATAGATGATGAAGGCCTTAGACAAACATACCTCCTTGGAAAAATGCTTTTAATAACATAATAAAACCGAATAATCATATTTTTTCTCAGCAGCAGGGAATACAGCAGACAGCCTCTCTTCAACAGACATTGCAGTATTCACAGACGTCAGCCTCCAGTGAGGCCACCACTGCACAGCCAGTGAGTCAGCCTCAAGCTCCACAGGGCTTGCCTCAAGTATCAGCTGGAAAGCAGGTAAACTCTTAATTTTAAAAAGGATGTTAAAAGGGATCTCCATGTTAACTTATCCTTTCATGTGGATAGGCTTCTACCTTCTAACTGTAAAATATCAAAATTGATTAATTTCATAGCAAAAAAAATGAAGTGAAAAATGCTTCATGCGTGCATGGGCATTGGTTAATTAATATAAATGAGTACATACTGATAGCAATGATAATCCAAAACATGTTTAACTTTTAGTTTTATCTGTCTAAAATCTTTTGACAGGTATTAAAATTGATGGCTTAAATAAAAATACTTTGGTAATTAGACACCTATCACATTTTCTTGGTGAGCTGTGCCTAATATTCTGGGTTGCAACTATGCAGAATTTTAGTGTAGATTTTTTGCAGTTTCCTCCCTGACTGCCTATTGCACTAAGTCATTAAAATTCCTTATATGGAATGGCCTTCTTTAAAAATCCTTCTGATCACTTAGGAAGCACCCTTTATATAGTGGTATTATTTCAACTTTATCATTGGGACATTTTGTGCTTTTATTTTGGCACAGTGTTGTTTCTGTCATATTTCATTGCATCTGAGGCGCCATCATTTGTAAAGTGCACTGTTTTATATAACATTGAATCTTTATACTCTTGATTGTAAGATATTTTTCAATTTCAGAAATGTTAAAATGACCAGATGGTGGAGTGTGGGATGGTTACGGCCTAGATTCGGTGAAATATGGTTATGCCTACTTTCATTGACCTGTTTTGACTTAGGAAATATAGAAGCAATATGGTGAATTCTTATTCCATTGGGAAATGATTCATATGAATTTTAGTAACTACTATAATCGCAGTCATAGATTTAGTGACAACAGACATACCAGTGGGTTATGGTATATGAAATATATCTCAATAATTAGTTACAAAAAGCAGTCACACAGAAAACCTTGCCTGTGGTTGAATAATGAAGCATTAGCAAAATTAAAGATTTAGGATAGTAGCCAATCTATTAGTCTCTTTGTCTACTGCTTCCCTTTCCCTATTCTTATTGTGACATGTTACCTTAACTTATACTAACTTATGCAGGATTTTTAAATTTTCCTTCTCTTTGGCTAATACATATTCTTGCTTTTGGCAACCTTGCTTTTTTTTTTTTTTTTTCTAAAGTCTGTCTGTTTTTCCTTTACCTCCCAGCTTCCAGTTTCCCTGCCAGTACCAACTATCCAAGGCGAACCTCAGATCCCAGTTGCGACACAACCCTCAGTTGTTCCAGTCCACTCTGGTGCTCATTTCCTCCCTATGGGACAGTCAGTCCCTACTTCCTTACTCCCTCAGTACCCTGTCTCCCAAATTTCCATGTCCGCTCCTCATGTGTCTGCAGCTCAGACAGGTTTCTCATCCCTGCCCATTACAATGGCAGCTGGCATTAATCAGCCTCTGCTCACCTTGGCTTCATCTGCTACAGCAGCTACAATCCCAGGGGGATCAACTATGGTTCCTAGTCAGCTTCCAACCCTTCTTCAGCCTGTGACTCAGCTACCAAGTCAGGTTCACCCACAGCTCCTGCAACCAGCAGTTCAGTCCATGGGGATACCAGCTAACCTTGGACAAGCTGCTGAGGTTCCACTTCCCTCTGGAGATGTTCTATACCAGGTATTTGTGTTGGCTGGCAAAAAAAAAAAAAAAAAGAGGGCACCAGAGTTTGGTTCTAATAGTAGACCATCAAAGACTTGAAAATCAGTAGTTGATATGAGAATTACTGGAAATGACAAGTTGTTTATTGCAACTTAAAGAAACTAAAACAGTAAAATTCTGAGAAAGGATAGGGTGATGATGTCTGATAATCATTTCCAATTTTCTCAAGACACCTCTTGGGGGAGAAAATTATGTCAGTATTCACTATAAGCTGACTGATGCTAGATATAGCTAATAGTAAAATACATCAGGCTGCATTTTTATTTTTAAGGTAAAGTAAATAGAGTGGCCAATGCGATATCAAGAAAAAGCTTTAGGGTTTGGGTTTAGAAAATAAGCATGTTGTAATATGACTGAAGCCTTAAAGAGTTTAACAGATATTTTTCTAGAAGGAGTTAAATCTTTTCACCTGTTTAAATAATCTCCAGGAGGGAAAAAAACCTTACAATATAAAGTATAATTGCCGAGTCCTGTCCCCTAAATTGAAATCAGTCTGCTGTTTGATTTCAAGAATCAGTCATCTTTAAATCTTCTTTATTTTATTAAAAAAGAGGTTGGGCTACTATTCCTTGCTGTGTGCTTTCTTTTTTTTTTTTTCCCAATGCCTTGCTGTTTTGCTAATTTGATGATCCAACCTACACTAACTCACCTTCCTCATTTCTACCACAGGGCTTCCCACCACGACTGCCACCACAATACCCAGGAGATTCAAATATTGTTCCCTCTTCCAGCGTGGCTTCTGTTTGCAATCCTTCTACAGCCCTGTCCCCTCCCATGCCGACAGAAGCACTGGCTACACCAAATTACTTTCCTGCAGTGGTGCAGCCTTATCTGGAATCAAATCTTTTGGTTCCTGTGGGCAATTTAGGAGGACAGGTTCAAGTGTCCCAACCAGCAGTGAGTTTAGCACAACAAGCCCCCACAACATCCTCCCAGCAAGCAGCTCTGGAGGTAAATGGAATTACTGCATGTTTATATATAGAACATTCATGTAGTGGGATAAAAATGAATGAAAGATAAATACAGGTTCCCGTTGGTTTAGAACTCACTTGGAGGCTATTCAAACTAATTTTCGAATGACTTTTTCTTACAGCAGAATGAAATGCCAATGTGGGGGCCTTGTTGCCACTGGCTGTTCTGTTGGGAAGTGAGTGTGCCTTGAAAAAGTGTAACCCTATTAGCACTTCACTTCTTTAGCTAGTACTTTAGCCATTATTCTTGTCCTTTCACAAATTCTTGCCATTGGCAGTCATAAAAATATCCTGCTATGCTCCCAGTAATCATTTTTGCCCTACTAGGAGAAAGATTTGAATCATCTTTGTACTTTGCTCTGCCTGTCCTATTGCACACTTCTGGTTAAGATGCTGTCTGCATGGCAAATTGTAGTTTCTCACTACCTAGCAACTATGTTGGCTGATGTCACACCATGCAGTCTATATCAGAGACTAGCTTTAGAAACTTCCTTTAGAATTTTAAGACCGCTGTCTCTAGATGCTGAATATTGAGAAATTCTAGTAAATTTAGTGCTTCTGTCACTTAGAGGAGGGATAAGAAAACAAAAATACTTTATTGGTGATGATGATGAATAAACATATTACTGCCAAGATTTGAGTGGTCCTTTCTATTCACAGACTACTCAGGCAGTCTCTCAGGTTGCTTCTTCAGAGCCAATTCCAATAGCACAGCCACAGCCTCCCCAGCCTACCACTTTGGCCTCTTCTATAGACAGGTATGTAAAAGCAAACTTCTTCTTCCTTGACTGGTGAAGGTAGGATGGTATGAAACTCCAAAATATCAAACATTAAATCTCATTGTATACTGCATGTTTGCTTTTGAAGTGCACATTCAGATGTTGCTTCAGGTATGAGTGATGGCAATGAGAATGTTCCATCGTCCAGTGGAAGACACGAAGGGAGACCTGCAAAACGACATTATCGAAAATCTGTAAGAAGTCGTTCTCGTCATGAAAAGACATCACGTCCAAAATTGAGAATTTTGAATGTAAGTATTGCTGTTTTGTAGGTTGCCTGTAATTAACTAATATGATTTAAATATTTCTTAATACTCAGATGTATTGATGAAAGTTTAGGATGTTCTTATCACACAAATGATGTTGTTAAATTCGCATTTCTATCCTTACCATTTAAGAAAAATAGTAGTTCTAATTTAGAGAAAAAAGACAAGCTTTTTCCAGACTCTTAGGTGGAAGTTCAGTATGTTGCTCAAAGGCTGATCATTTAAGGTTTTCTTTCTACCAATTTAAGAGGCAACATACCACTGCTGAAAGGAATAGTGATAAACTCAGGCTTAAGTTTAAGTGATGATCTCTGCATTATTTTCTCAAATTGAGCAACAGCTAAATGTGATCTTCGGAAATATAAAGCCCGTTTTGTTTTTTTTCTTTCTAGGTTTCAAATAAAGGAGACCGAGTAGTAGAATGTCAATTAGAGACTCACAATCGGAAAATGGTTACTTTCAAATTTGATTTAGATGGTGACAACCCTGAAGAGATAGCAACAATTATGGTATGTCTGTATTTTGAGTTCGAAATTTTGCCCATGGACTTGATCTTAGTATCTGCTGCCCTAGCAAAATATGAAGTATTTTGCAATCTGTTTTTATAGTTACATATTTATCATAGATACATAAATAACACACCAACCCTGTGATTTAGAGATGTTTTTGTCTAGGAAGGTCTAATAAAATGTTAAAGAACTGAAATATTAAATAAATAATACAAGTGAATTGCAGATAGAGCAGAAATCGTAAAAGTGGTCATTGAATAACTTAAAGCTTGAAATACGCTATGCAAATTAGACTAACATCACATTTATTTTGTAGGTGCACAATGACTTTATTCTAGCAATAGAGAGAGAGTCTTTTGTGGATCAAGTACGGGAAATTATTGAAAAAGCTGATGAAATGCTCAGTGAGGATGTCAGCGTTGAACCAGAGGGTGACCGGGGATTGGAGAGTCTACAGGGAAAGGACGACTATGGCTTTCCAGGTTCTCAGGTTGGTTCACCATTCCTGTAGTGAAGCTTTGCTTGTTTGAAATATTTCTGTAGTGCTAAATTTGCCATGCAAAATGTTAAGTGATATCCTGTCACATTACTGAGATTATCACTTACTTTCTCTTTGCATATAGTTATTTGCTTGGCTTAATTGCTGAGATTGCATTTGATAACTAATTTTAATCACTTTTGTTTGTTGTAGAAGTTGGAAGGAGAGTTCAAACAACCAATTCCTGCATCTTCCCCACCACAGCAAATAGGTGAATTTCTTTTCTTTCCATGTTTGCTTTTACCTTTGACCTAAAAAGTTGTGTGCTAATAATATAATAATAAAATCCTGAAGCTACATGTGGCAGTATATATAATAATAATGTGATTAAGTGGTTTGTTTCTTTTCAACTAGGCATTCCTACCAGTTCTTTAACTCAAGTTGTTCATTCTGCTGGGAGACGATTTATAGTGAGTCCTGTGCCAGAAAGTCGACTACGAGAATCCAAAGTTTTCAGCAGTGAAGTATCAGATACAGGTAGGGAATTTTTTCTACTGCATTCTTGTATAAATCCTACAGCTTCTCTGCTATATTGGAAGCTTGGTCATTCTGCAGGGGTAGTTCAAATGATAACGTAGACAATAAAGGAGAACAGAAAATAGAGATTACAACCAATAGATAAACGTGGAAGAGGGAAATAGATGCTGAATAAAGAGAATTAAAGAAAAAACCTAGAAGGGACAACCATATATAAGATACTGTGAAAAATATGGTAATGTGTTTCTTTCTCCTTGTAGTACCACTGTTTATGATTTGAGGTTGCTTCATGTATTTTTTTCGGAAATATTAATACAAGCTAAGTTATTTCGATTAAATTACTACTTTGCTGTTTTAGAACCTGTCATTTTCTTAGGAGAGATTGTAAGCCTTATTGGTATGTGGTATTGTTGGTAATCCAAAATAGATTGTTAGAGCAGTCTTTTGAATCCAACTTTGTACAATGGACTGATTCCGAATTTTTGTTTTTCTTTACAGTTGCTGCCTCTACATCTCAGGGTGCTGGAATGAACTTGTCTCATTCTGCTTCATCCCTTAGTCTACAGCAGGCCTTTTCTGAGCTTAGACATGCCCAAATGGCAGAAGGACCCAATACCGCACCTCCCAACTTTAGTCACATAGGACCAACATTTCCAGCAGTACCTCCTTCCATGAGTAGCATTGCTGGAGTCCCAACCACAGCAGCAGCTATACCTTCAATATCAGTCCCTGCAACTAGCAGTCCTCTTAATGATACTTCAACATCAGTAATTCAATCTGAGGTTACAGTGCCCACCGAAAAAGGGATTGTTGGAGTTGCTACCAGCACAGGTGTAACAACTTCAAACAGTCTCCCTATACCACCTATGTCTGATTTACCAGTACTTTCCAATGTGGTTTCAAGCATCACAATACCTGTCTCAATACCAGCAGCATCCCAGTCAGTTCAGGCTCCTGCATCAGGGAGCATGGTTTCTAGTATAGGTACTTTTCCCTCTATACCAGTTTCAATGCCTATAGTAGGCAGCGCTACTGCCTCAGGTACTAAACCTCCACCTGTATTATCTCTGCAGGCGGGAGGCAGTACTCCTGGGGTAGCCACATTAACATCAGTTTCTACCACCACTGTATTCCCAAGCATACCTTCACAGCCATCTCTTCAACTTACTAGTAGCACCTCTGCACCTACTTTGGCTGAAACAGTGGTGGTTAGTGCACACTCACTAGATAAAACATCTCATAGCAGTACAACTGGATTGTCCCTTTCTGCATCATCCTCTTCCTCCCCTGGAACAGGAGTATCTAGTTCTGTTTCTCAGCCTGGTGGGGTACACCCCTTGGTCACTCCATCAGTGATCGCTTCTACTCCTGTCCTTCCCCAGGCAGCAGTACCTACTTCTACACCTTCATTACCCCAAGTACCTAGTGTCCCACCCTTGGTACAACCTGTTGCCAATGTACCTACTGTACAGCAGACAATAATTCACAGTCAGCCTCAACCAGCTTTGCTTCCCAACCAGCCCCATACTCACTGTCCTGAAATAGATGCTGATGCACAGCCTAAAGCTCCTGGCATTGATGACATAAAGACTCTAGAGGAAAAGCTACGGTCTCTCTTCAGCGAACACAGTTCATCTGGAGCTCAGCATCCCTCTGTCTCACTGGAGACATCGCTAGTAGTAGAGACCACTGTCACACCAGGCATTCCAACCACTGCTGTTGCACCAAGCAAACTTCTGACTTCCACTACAAGTACTTGCTTACCACCAACCAGTTTGCCATTAGGAACAACTGGTTTGTCAACTGTACCAACAGCCTCACCTGGGCATATATCTACCCCAGTGAGCTACGTTTCAGCCCCCATCGGCACTGTGCCAGGAGTGAAACCTGGAACTGCTCCATCAAAGCCATCTTTAACTAAAGCTCCAGTAAGATTTTTGTTTTTGAAATAATTTGATAAATATGATCACTATTTCTTTCCAATTGCTGCATTTTTCAACTCAGACTTGCAAATTAGAAGTGTAGTTACATAATTCCTGGCTTATAATAGGCATTTCATATTTATTAAATAAAGTGATTAGAGGTGATTTTAGGATATATGTACATTGAGCACAGGATTATGTATATTGTTACTATGGCAGAATCTTTTGGTTAATTATATTGTACAACTTTCTAAGAATGTATAATAAACAGGTGAAATATAGGTGTTTCATCCTAATTGGTACAAACTGAAGGAATCCGTATCCCAAAAGGGAGCTAAATGCTCCTGCTGACCAATTAAGTATAGTAACAGCAATTTACAATCTGTGTAAGTAAGAACGAAGCAGATTTTCTACTTTGCTTTGATTCTAAGTATGTGTAATTTGAGGTTTATTAAAAAAATTGGGAGTTGGTGTTGAAATTGATACAATAGAGGAGAAAGGAAACTAATCCTAGGAATAAAGTAACAGAATGTTTTCTAATTCTGCTGTGGTAAATTTCCTCCTAGTCTCTCATCTTCAGCCTCTGGTCTAATGATTATATGCTTTCCCCATCTTTCTGCATTGCCGCTGATAGAAGGGTGTTATTACAGTAGGGCAATATTGAGTCTTTATTCAAACAATACAACTTTTTCTTGATAGTGTTAAATTTCTGATGCCTTCTGTTACTAGTCTTATTTGCTGGTTATTTCTGAACTATTTTGTTTTTTCGGAAGTCGTCTTTGTTTTTGGAAAAGCCTGAAACCTGGAACTGTACCAAATAAAGTAGTTCAAGAAATGCAAACTGTGCCCACCATATCCATATATAGTCTTTTATTCTCTCAGTTTTCCCTAGGGAATAATCTTTTACTAATTTATTTTATTGGTATGTCATAGTAATCCCTGTATCAGTATCATTGATTATAATGCCTTTTATTCAAGATTGATACTAGAGTGTAACTTGGGTGACAAGCTTGCCTTAGATACATTTTATTCTTTTGCTTCTATATTTTAATTAGTTGATTTGCTCTTCAGTATGCATCCTTTACACTTAGTGTCTCATGAACTTGCATATCCCTTAATTGTCTATAGGTGCTGCCAGTAGGTACTGAACTTCCAGCTGGCACTCCACCCAGCGAGCAGCTGCCACCTTTTCCAGGACCGTCACTAAATCAGGTGCTCTGAGACTTGGCAAATTTCTTTTTGTGCCCCTGCTTTATTTCACAAAGCTTTTTTAAAATCCTCGATTGCATAATCTTGGCTTCAGGTTCCTATTTAGTTTTGTCTTAGTTTTAAAAAAGAATAACCCAGGTCCTATTTAAAGTAAGAAGCTTCATAGTTCTTTTGTTTATAATATTGCTTCATGTCATATAGAAAGTATTTATATTAATATATTTCCATATCAAATAAAGTAAGAAGTTTGACATTTGCCAGAGAACTCCAAAATTCACACTTATATAGAATAGTGAAATCACATCTTACATATATCTGATTAGGTTTTAAACTATTGTGGAAGTAAAAAATTATACATAATCGTAATTAACTTGGAAAGTTCCTTAGGAAAGGATACCACATTGATAAACTGATAAGTTGCTTTTCTGTGAGCTCAGTGCAACTGGTGTTTCTAAAATGTTTGACATTTTTTCAGTAATTACCTAATAAAGTAATTGACTTAATATATTATATATAGGGTCATGTTTAATTAAAAATAGGTATTCTGTCTTTAAACACAAAACCCACACAGCTCAGCTAACCTGAGATTACTCCTAGAGGTACAGAAAACAGCGACATAAATATAAGGTTTACACCTCACACTCAGATCTGTTCATTTGGTGGAATGGTGGTCAGAATTGCCTTTAATATCTAAATTATTGTTTCCCTTTCCCAACCTACCTGCCACCCAATACATTTTGTTGAATTCCCTTAAGGAAATACTAAAAATCCAGTGTAACTATGAAAACGCTTTTGCCGTGAAACAAGCTAATAAACAATGAGACTGAATTAGAACTTCAATTTAGATTCATTTGTATGAAAAATAACATAAACTGCTGACTTAAGTCTAGATTATCTCTCCTTCATTAATGCCAGTTAAAGATGTAATTTAAATAACTAACTCCAACAAAGAATCCTCTCCATCAGCTGCCAAATTTGTAAAAAATTGCTTTATAAAAGCCTGTAAATGGAAATTTTAAACCTATTTTCTCATTAAAAACATGCGCTCAAATTCCTAAGAAGGCTCAAAATGTGATAAGAAAGGGTAAATAAGGCATGTTAGAGGGATGAGGGTAAGTGGGTAGAGCCTTCATAGAGAGGGAGCCATGTAAATGAAGGATGTGGAAAAGGTTGATAGAAACTAAGATAAATATAGGATTAGATACTATGGCAAAGGGTAAAAGTTATGAACCTTGGGATAGAAGGCAGTAAGGCCTGGTTATCAGATTGGAATACCCAGATCTCCAATTTCTTCTTGCTACCATCTATAGGGTATAAATAAGTATTGATTGTTAAGACCTAAAGAAAAGAATATACCTTGATAATGACAGAATATGTTAATTTTATCTTTGACTCATAAGGACAGGTTCTCAGATGTACAAAACTGAAAAACAAAGTAGGGAATATGTGATAAATTAATCTACCAATAGATCTTAAGGCCTTTTTTTAGACTATATATAGAGATATATTTTAAAGAAAAGGTGTAGGCAGGAATGACGAGGGGTAGGC
>RJWH01000546.1:637075-709482 GCA_004363575.1 Solenodon paradoxus
TTTAAAGAGCAGACAAATAGACAACTTTTCTGCCACTTCAAGTAACAAACAGAAAATAAAAAAGAAAATTAACAATTTCTTTGAGACTTGAGAGATTGGTAAATAATCCAAGCAGTTTAACTAAATTGAACTTAGTATCTTGTTTTATATTCATTGAATAGATAAATGTTATGTTGATCTAAAGTATAAAACAGTATGTCCTCTTATATATGGGCTATATATATATACAGTGGCTCTGAATTTGCCAAAGATCTCATCTTACTGTGGTTGTTTTCATTTAGTCCCAGCAACCTCTGGAAGATCTTGATGCTCAGTTGAGAAGAACGCTTAGTCCGGAGACGATTGCAGTGACATCTTCAGTTGGTGTAAGTTTTGAAAATCATATTAAAAATCTTCTCATAACCTTGAAGTAGTATTATAGTCTTAGAACATAAATTGTAACGTAGGCCATTATTAATACCTTTAACACATATTCAGAACTTTTGCTTATTCCCAGTCAACAAAAAAGAAACAGATTACTAAGATTAACACTGACCCAGTAGTGTAACTGTAGAAAATATTTGCTTTGAAAGATACTTTCTTGACTTGCCTTTAATTAGAATTTTACCACAGATCAATACTATTTATGCTTTGGAGGAGGTTATGCTTTTAAGATTTACCTTCTTCCTTTGGGCTTTTGACACAAATAATGTTCTGATCAAAACTACTTTTTTATAAATATCCAAGTATTCTGTGAGAAAAATTAAGAAAGCAATGTATGTACAAGGGTTAAGACTGAAAATGTCTTCAGAAAAATGTTTTACATCAGATTTATTTTGAGACTGTAAAAAAATAGAAAATTCCCTCAGACATAAATGTTTTACATATATACTACCTTTCTGTCTTTTGTTAAAACTGGAGAAAAAAATAGCAGGACAGACATTTAAAGAGTGACTGAAGCTAAAGATTCTGTGGTATCTGTATGCTTACATTTTCTAGCCTGTGTCTGTGGTGGCCTCAGCAGCAGTTATGGAAGGAGGAGCACAGCCTCAGAAGGATGGTAATGAATCATTTACATTATTTGTTTTGTTTTGTTTTGTTTTGTTTTGTTTTTTTGAGGAAGGCATGCAAGGGGTAACAATAATGATAATTTCTTAACATAAGATTCTTTTTTATTAACTAGAAAAGAGCCTTGCTTTAAAACTTCAAGATTAGTTACTAGTTAATTTGCTGGTAACTTACTAGATTTTGTGGTACTGGGTATTGCAGAGATAAACTTGATAGCATGGGTAGCAGAAATGGAAATATAAAATTCCAGTTAATCATTTTAAGCATTATTTTTATTTCCATAGTCTTTAGAATTGGCATGTACATATATATATATATATATATATATATATATCTTTAGAAAGGTGTATTTCAAATTTAATTTTGTAAAAATTATCTGTACCAACAACTTAAATATGTTATTATCACTATGTGTTTAATGGTAAGTTGACATCAACATATACTGCTCTAAAAAATTTTGTTGTGGGCACAGCCCTGTGGTTTAAGTGACTAAAGTGCCAGCCACGTAAAGTCAACAGACCCAGGTAGGAATGAAGGCATACAGAAGCAAGAAGAAGCAATTTTTTTTTTAAGTTGTTTATCTTGGTTGTTCTGCTGGCCCTGGAAAACAAAATCAGGACTTGGGATGTATGTGGGCTGTGTTCAACTACCAGTCCCAGGACTTGCCAAATCTTATTCAAATCTTAATTCGCTACCTCATTTTTGAAAGAAATCGCTTGAAAATCAGTGGCACAGAATAGAAAGTCTAGAAATGGACAAATTAGAAGAGAATATGGAGTATGAAAAATGTAACCTTCCAACTTAGTGAGGAAAAGAGGACATATTTCAGTGAATTATTTGGGACAATTGGACAGGCTATCTGGAAAAAAGCAAAGGCAGGTCACTAACCTAGACCAAAATAAATCCTAAGTGAATTAAAGATGAAAAATGATAGCAGAATATAGTACTATAAGAAAACATAAAAGGAATATTTTCCTATTTCCTTTTTTTTTTTAAACTATATAGCGTAGTGTCAGCAAACTTTTCTATAATGATCCAGAAAGCAAGTATTTTAGGCTTTACTGGCCATGTCGTCTTTATTAAAATGGTTTAAGTCTCCTGTTTCAGCCCAAAAGTAGCAATTGAGAATTCATAAGTAAAAGAGACTGTGTTCCAATAAAATGTTTTTAGAAAAACATGCAGTGAGCTAAATTTGACCACACAGATCATAGTTTGCTAATCCTTGATATAGAGTCTAATTACTGAGTCTAATCCCAACCCGTAGAAACAGTAATAGATTAAAAAATTTCTGCTTGGAAAATAATTGCATTAGGTCCAAAAATTAATGTAAAACTGTGAATGATTGTGCGTGTATGTGTATTCTTATCACAGAAAGGACTAATTTTGCTAACATAAAGAATTCAGCAGTGGATCAAACAATAATCAAAAGATACAGAGAAAAGAAATTTAGACATGAAAATAGTTAACTTCCTTCATGATAACAGAAATGCAAAGTAAAAACTATGAGAGAATTTCTTACCTGTCTTTGGGAACTTCATAAATTTAATATCTGCCATGATTGGTACAACTTCTTTCAAGATCAGTTTACTAACTTCTTCCAAAATATTAAGTGGAAATGATTCAGCTCTTCCATTTTTTTAGCTACTTATTCCAGAGTTATATAAGAGAATATTTATTAGAGGACTTTTAAAATGTCAAGAATTTCTGAATAATTTAAATGTCCATCTGTGGAAGCCTTGTTAAAATATGGTGCTTAAATTATAATCAAACATAATACATATGCGATGCTTTCTTAAAATAGAAACACTATGCAGCCATTATAAAGAATGAAACATTTATATGAAATGATCTCTAAGATATATTATAAATGAAAATATCAAAATCGGTAATCTATTAGTAGTAATCACAATAAAGAGCTACTAGTTAAAATAAAGAAGATGCTGGTTAATGTCTCCAGTATCTCTAGGAAAAAAGTCATTTGTCCCTAGAGAGGAAGAAGAAGGGGAAGTAATTTAAAATTGCTCGAACTACTTATTAATTATTCTGACACCTGTACTATTTTGTGTAAGTGTTGCCTAAGCCATTTTCTTGTAGCTAGTTTTTATTTTAAAATATGTCTTTAATATTCTGTGTAAAACCTCATTCTCTTCATTTATTTATATCTTTGAATTAAGAATGAAAAAGGTTCTCACGCCTATTACCTTTAGCTTTTATTGTATCTTTTAATGTTGCAATTAACCTGGGGAGCTGCTTTGCTTATGTCTTTTATTCTTTCAACAATGCTTTATCTTCCTTTCATGTATATAAGGAAAGGTAGAAAGTTAATGATAAATTTTCAAACTGACAATTTTTCTCACTAAACTGAAGTTATATAGTAGGACAGCAAACAGTAGTTGTTTCCGCTTTTTAGACAAAGCCTCTGGGAAAAGAGAGTAAGGGAATTTTCCTTGCTTTTAAGTTTTTCTTCATCTGATATATAGTTTCACTGTATTTCTGAAAACAGAGAAAAGAAGCTAACTAAAAAGAGATGCTAATTTGCTTTCCTGCTCCATGTATTTGTTTTAGTTTCTCAAACCATGGAAGGTCCTGTCCTTACAACTAGCTCAGGAACTGGTGTTCTAAAGATGGGGCGATTTCAGGTAAGAAAATCACTTTGCCTTTTCCTTCCCTTGGTTTTCCTCTTTAAATAAAATAACAGTAAGCATCTTTGTATCTAAAAACATTTTCTATGTTTAGGATAATTTTCTTAGGATTAATTTCTGAAGGATAAATATTAAGTCGGCATTAAATAGTGCTGTATCATTTTACTTTCCTAGCTGGTCCAGCAAATGAGTGTTTTCTGCCTGCTTAGTATTGCCAAAGAAGCTTAGAAAATCTTTGTCTTCTTACCGCTTTTACATCTGTTTTCCAGTTATTTTCATGATAGGACTTGAAGATAGTAGGTTGATGTTTTACTAATTTGTAAATTGACATTCTAAGAGGTTGTTGCTGGACTGAGTTTGTATTTATAATATGTGGACAAACTAGGACAAGGATCCGGATCTTTCTTTTAGTAATGGTGTTCAATTTATTTTCACAAGCAAAGATAAAGGGACTGTGCAAACAGATAAATCAACCTACGCATTGAGAAATAAAAGTAACTTAGTTTTTGAAATTTAATATTGGGAATTTAGTTTTTATTCTCACTTGGACTAAACTCTTTCCATCAGGTTTCAGTGGCAATGGATGATGCCCAGACAGAGGGTAAAAATAAATCAGAAGATACAAAGTCTGTTCACTTCGAATCCAGCACTTCAGAGTCCTCCGTGCTATCGAGTAGTAGTCCCGAGAGCACCCTGGTGAATGCAGAGCCTCGCGGGGCGGCCGTCCGTGGCACTTCTCCGGATGCACCACATGGTGCCCACAAGACTCCTGCCTCGGAGGCCAAGTCAGGAACCGGACAGCCTACCAAGGTTGGGCGTTTCCAGGTGACAACGACAGCAAACAAAGTCGGTCGTTTCTCTGTATCAAAAACCGAAGACAAGATCTCTGAGGTGAAGAAAGAGGGAGCGGTGGCATCTCCTTTTATGGATTCAGAACAACCTGTTCTTCCTGCTGTGATACCAAAGAAAGAAAAGCCTGAGCTGTCAGAGCCGTCACATCTGAACGGGCCGTCTTCTGACCTGGAGGCTGCCTTCCTAAGTAGGGATGTGGATGATGGTTCAGGGAGTCCACACTCGCCCCATCAACTGAGCTCAAAGAGTCTTCCCATCCAGAATATAAGTCAAAGCCTTAGTAACTCATTCAACTCCTCTTACATGAGTAGTGACAATGAGTCAGATATTGAAGATGAAGACTTAAAGTTAGAGCTGCGGCGACTACGAGAAAAGTAAGTATTTTCTCCTGTAAAAGAATAATGGCAGGTAGACCCTGGTGGCCTAGCAAGTAAGTCTGCCACCTCTGACCATCTTAGTCCACATATATCCCAGGGTCAGGGTGAACAACCAAGATGAACAACTAAAAGAAAAGAAATAAAATGCTTCTTTCTCCGGTCTCTTCCTGCCTGATTTTCCCTTTAAAATAATAATAATAATGGCAGATACTATATTAAGACCTAACTTCTGGTGCCTAGATTAATACTGTTTTCACTGCAGTATGCTTATATCTTATTTCTGTGAAAGAGAGCGGGTGATATGCAAAAGCTAGTTATCTAAAGGTAGTTCTCATTGGACTTCTTGTACTCATAGGTATCCAGTTACTCACAAGACTTCTTCAGCATATTTCTAATTATATAAATTTCTTCAGTATTATTGTTACTATATTTTATTTTTTATTAATAGCAGTTGTATCACAATAGAATCTCAGATATTTACTAGTCTACTAAATGAATCTAGTAGTGGCACTGGGATATGTATTATGTTGGCAGATTTTGTTGGTCATATTTGAAAATTAAATCAGAGTAGCACATTCCTTCTGCAGATAGCCTTGAAAGACAAGAAATGTCTTCCTCCTAGCACATCATCCACCACATTTTGGATAGGAGCTTGTTGAAATTTGACCCAGGTAACGGAGAGTCAACAAGATGAGTTGACACGTAGAATCTTAGGGTAGTAGAATTTAGGTTAAGTTCTTTTGGGGAGAAGGTTTACGATGGAATAAATACTTGAAGGTTAAAGAATTTGTTGTTAATCTTTTCTGAACAAATACGGTCATTTTTTATAATTATGTTTGTTTACCTTTATAGACATCTTAAAGAAATTCAAGACCTGCAAAGTCGTCAGAAACATGAAATTGAATCTTTGTATACCAAACTGGGAAAGGTTCCCCCTGCTGTCATTATTCCCCCTGCTGCCCCCCTTTCAGGGAGAAGAAGGCGACCCACTAAAAGCAAAGGCAGCAAATCTAGTCGCAGCAGTTCCTTGGGAAATAAAAGCCCCCAGCTTTCAGGTAAAAAACCCTGGACTTCGGCTGCCATGACTGTCTTCTTTTGTTTCTGTCTCTAATGTTACATATAACCTATTGAATGTTAGTTACTTTTGTTAAATTTCAAAGGAGTTTGGCTTTCCTAATAATCTCACTTCCTTGACTTTTCTACTCTCTATATTTATAGTACCCCTTTTTGAGTCTATGGAAGTAGACTCGGGTAAGTACAATGGCTAATTCCATTGTAATCCATTTTGCTATCTGATAGTCTTCAACAACTGTTCCTAACAATAAAATGTTTAGCTTTGCCTGATAAGTCATGTTAACTCATATTTCACCAAACTCTTGGGCAGTTGGAAGAAAATAGTTTATTCTCTATTAGTGGAATTCAAGTGGATTTTTCCTTTCAATAAATGAATTGATCGTCATTACAGCTGGAATGAATGTAAATTTCACATAGATACTTGGGTAATTTCCTTGATTAAAGTTTTAATCTATAGTGAAATAAAAAACTTGTTAATATAATCAAAGAAATTGTTAAATTATAATCTCATAATGAATTATAGTTTGTTAAAGAGTTTTTAAAACTCAGTGAAATTATGATATTAGTAGCTAATTATTGAGAAGACTAAAGTAAGTTTAAACCTCATATTTGCAGTCCAGAGCCCCTATAAATATGTTAGCATTTTAAACTTAGTAGTTCTTCATTCCCTGGAAGCTTTCAGAGACCCAGGCCTTTCAAATTAACACATTAAATCAGATTCATTAGTATAGACGTGCTTATCAGAGAGATCATCAGCTAATTAAGATTTTGATCCCAATTTTGATAGACTTTTTGAGTGGACTGCTGTTTCACTAGTTACCAGGGAACAACAGTTAGTCAACTTCAAGATATTTGACTAGTGATTGGAAGCTACCTACCAAGAATTTTTAAGTATGCATTACTCTTTTGTACTTGATCTGACACATGCTTATAAGATAAATAAAGGAGAGACTAACATCTATTTGCAAGATGATCCAATTCAGTTTTATAAAACCCTGTTATAATAGCATTTTTTTTTAAAGTCATGGTATTGCAAAATGAAGTTCTCTTATATCTGCTGCATGTTTTTATCAGCTCTGACTTATGAACCATCTAGGTTAGCTTAAACAGAAATCTTCTGGTATAGTTTCCTATAGCTGTATTGCCTGTTGACTCATGTTGTTCCTCACTTCACTTCTGTTACTGAGGCCTTTGACCTTTCATCAGCTATAACTTCTGACCCACTATTATTTACTCGGTGGAACAAAGTGGAGAACAGCATCTATTAAGTGCATTGAGAAAACTATACATGTTTCCTCACACATCTTTCTTTTTTGACAGGTAACTTGTCTGGTCAGAGTGCAGCTTCAGTCTTGCACCCTCAGCAAACCCTCCACCCTCCTGGAAACATCCCAGAGACTGGGCAGAATCAGCTGTTACAGCCCCTTAAGCCATCTCCTTCCAGTGACAACCTCTATTCAGCCTTCACCAGTGATGGTGCCATTTCAGTACCAAGCCTTTCTGCTCCAGGTCAAGGTGAGAAGTCAAGATAGCCAGCATTTAAAAAAAAAAAAAATTGAAGTGGAGATACTGTCATATCTGGGACAAAAAGCCTGCTGAGTGACTTATTAGTGTTTGGAAGACTAGCTGAATATTGGTAAATACTGTACACTTACAGATCTTTGGGCCAAAAGGGAAGCTGGGTGATGATTAGATTAGGAGGGTTCATTGCTCCCATCAAATTGAATAGCTTTTTGTAAGGACTACAGCAAAAAGTTAATGTCTGCTACATGTATGAAGACTTCACCAAATGACTGACTGGAGATTTGGAACTTACACTTTAAATATACACTTTAAATACTAGACTGAGATTTACTAAACCAAATTCTAAGGAGATTTAGAATTTTCTGAGAACTAATGCAATTGCTTAGCTAATGTAGTTTTGTTTTTATTTTAAGTATTTGGTAGTCCTGTGATTTTTTTTTTTTTTTTATCCATAATCTGCTTTTCAAATATTGTTTGGTTTATTAATGATCACTCAAAACATTCTGTAGAGGAGAGCATTTCTAATAACATTAGAACAAGAATTGAAAGGAGATGGGTATCTGAGAATGAATGAAAGAAAATACGGATAACTAGTTTAGGTCCTTTCATTACAGTATCAGAGAAATTAGAGATTGTATTGTCTCTTCACAAGATGAATGTACTTGTCTAGTAGGAGCACTAACTAGCGAACATTATTCCCACTGAGAGAAACTTCAGCATTTTGCAGATGAAGGAGAACTGATATTTCCTGTGCTACATAGCTGACATTTCCCTAGAAGCTTGTTCTTCTGTGTGCCATCTTAGTGCATTTCACCACTCCAGCCTCGAGTATCTAACATCTTGTAGTTGTGTTCTGTCTCTTTTCTCTCTGTTCTTCCCTGTTTCTCCCCCTCTCACAGGCTGTGCGAAGTTTAACTGTGCATCTGAGCAGGTGACATTCAAACCTGGTGGCAGGAGGACCCGATTTCTGAGTACGCCCTGCTTGGCTCTTTGTGTGTAACACCTTTACTCCTTCCTCGTCCTTGTTTTTCTGCTGCTTGGATCTGATGTTCACGCAAACCATTTTCATTTGTCTCTTTGTATATCATCTATTCAGTGGCTTGGCTAAACCCTCAGAAGTTTGGGTCTCTGTTAATTATGATAAAAGATGTAGAAATAATAATAGATTTTTAGAAAGTTCAAAACAGCTTTTTGGTAGAATTCTTTCTTCATAGAGCTGTGACACAGGATAGATATGGCATCGAGCTATATAGACTGCTGGATCATTTAGTAATACAGGCTGAACTTCATGGTCCTATTCAGTACTGCCCCCTTGCTCTGGCATTAGAAGTGACGTAGAACATCTTGCCCACTGAGGTACTTAGATCTGGCAGCAAGTAAAAGTTACTTGCTGTGTCTTTTTTACAGAGGCAGTTTCAATCTTTTTTCTTCTCAAGCCTAATCATCATTTGAAAAGATACTTAGAAATCTCATTATTGAATCCTTTCAGCATCACCACCCTTTCATTCCATAAAATTAATGGTTCAAAAAGGAGTTTTAGTGTAGTTATTCTGATAAAGCCTTTATTCTGCTAAAGACCAAAGCCCAGCACCTTTAAGCAAAAATGATCTTTATAACATGGTAGCTGGGATTTCCCACCTTTCTTAAAAACAATGCAAATGGCAAATAATCCATCCTCTCCAGCCCCTCATCCCCATGTGAAGTGAAGATGATGCCTGTTTTCTAGGCTGCTATAAAATTAAGTAAGATGATGTACACAAAAACAGGTGGCACTTGGGAAGCACATCATTTCCCTTTCACCGGCTAGTGTCTACCTGGGACATAGTAAGTGATCAAAATATATATTGAAATAAAAATTGAACAAACAGAAATATGTAGAAAACCTTTGCTAGAGTTTGATAAAGTTCTCTGTTAAGGCCGCAAACTTCTGATGTGGTTATTGAAGTATTTTTAAATGCATGTGCTAAGGCCATCACTGTTTCTGAGTATGATTCAGAGGCACTTGGACCTCACATATCACAAATTTAGGGCTATTTAACAAAGAACAGGGTAGAAGGCAGTTTATCCAGTTCGGTAGTCTTTCAAGTATGCTTGACTTTTAAGCATTCAGATCATTAATTCTTTAGTGTAGACCAGGCAGGCTGGACTCAGCATATTAGCACTTTGGCATTTACACAACATTTCTATGTCCAGCTATAGAAAGATAAGACATTAATAGGAGACAATTGTTTTGAAGTAAAATGTGACATGTCAGGCCTATGTTATTATATAGCTCAAAAAGGAAGGAGAACCAAGGCTTTTTTTGTGTAATGTAATGTGACGTGTACTACTTCAGATTACTTCAGCACAGTCTCATCACACTCTTAGAGGTAATACTACACTGTGCAAATAAAAGTTGTTAGAAATATTAAATCCTATCACTTTTTTATGGGTCTAAAATGAGAGTCTACATCTGTTGGTGGCATATCAATATATATCATATAAGCCTTGGTTAGCACATCTCAGGAGGCAGTTTTAAAGCAAATATGGAAAGAGCAGGTGCTTAGAGGAGTGGGAGGAGTCTTAGTACAGTCTGTACTCAAAGTAGGTGAAGGTTTGGAAGCACTGCTTGGCATAATGCTTTGTTTATGTTCAAAAGTTGCTTGTTTTCCACATTTGAATTTTTTTCTAGAGGGGAAGGGGTTAGTATGTATGTAGGACTTGGAAATATAGTAGCCAAGTTAACTTAAAAGTATAACAATGTTACTATCTATCATACCATAGTAGAACTGCGAATGCATTTAATTGAATTCTGTTTAACAACCCAGCAAGAGAAGCAGAAGGCGGGACAAGGTCACTGGAAAGACTGCTTAAATAATTAAAATTCAAGTAGTGAGACCTGAGAGGCTGTTGTTCCTTTCCCATTCCAGAACCTTAATACAGGTCATAACTTTTTAGATAACAGCGATTGGGTGTAGACACTCAACTTGTGTCTGTAGGTCCATTGGACAACCACGTTAAGATTAATAGCCAGGTAAGAGACATCCCATAGAACTAGAGCAAGAACTCCTTGGTCTTACCAATCTTGTCTCCCCTCCTGCTTTCTCTTGCTGGGCCTTTATGTGCTGTTTAGAGATTCTAAATATTTTGTACTGATGTTTCTTTATCTTTAACACATTGCTCTCTCTTTGTGCTTCAGGGAAGATGGTGAAAAAAGTCTGTCCTTGCAACCAGCTCTGTAGTAATTATCTTTTCTTTCTGTTACTTTTGGTCCTTGATTGCAAAATCTGTTTTCAGGGAGTTCTTTGAACCCTGAAACTTCATAACTCCCTGATTCCCAGCTTCCATCTGTCTGATTTTGCACCCTTTTCTAAAATATTCTTTAACATGCTTAATTGCTGACTGCTGGGTATCCCTCCAGATTAAGAAATCACCTCATAGTCAATGCTCTCAGTGATAGCCCCCTTGTGAGCCTACCTCTGTGACATTTATGGCTTGAGAATACTCATAGTTATGTACAGAGAGATCAGGGATGCCTAGTTCCTTTAGGAAAGAGTTCTTTAGTCAGCAGGTATGTGCCGGCTACTATTATTCCTACTGGAAAATCAGCAGTGATCAAAACATATAAAAGTCCATACCCCCATATTATGGTGGAAGACAGACTAATGAGGAGAAAAACTGTATTTTGTAGTTTAGCTTCTCAAGACTAGTGGCTTCTCATTGAAGTACAGCTAGATCAACAATTCAGCAGGCCACCTAGAGGGGTCAACAAGAAAACTGTATTTGAGTTACTGGGTGGTAAGTGGTGGCTCACAATACGTTTTTGTTACTAGGTTATGGCAGTGTGAGAGTGGGAGGAGAGATGGCAGGAACACATTTAAAAATGGGTTTATTCATGGTAAAACATCATTAGTTTTTAGAGCTTTTCCACAGAACTGGAAAAGATTTAGAGGTTATTCATATACCCTCTGGAAGGTAAACAGCACTCTCAGAAATACCTATATTACAAGTGTCTTTAAACACTTTACTATTAAAATGGACAACATGTATTTGCCATTATTCTAGCTTTTATAGTTCAGTCTACTTTTCCCAGGACTTAATTTCTGGCCAAAAACAAATATGCTTGTTTGTTTTCTTCTTTCTATTTTTTAAAGGAGAGTTGTAGACAGGAATGAAGGCGAGTAGGCAGGCAGGCAGGCAAGCAGAAAGAGATAGGAAGAAGAAACATTTTATTTTTATTTTGTTATTTACATTGGTTGTCCAGCCCTGGGACATGAATCTAGGTCCCTGGGTTGTGTATGGACTGTACTCCTTTGGAGGTAGCTGGCCTAACCACCATTGCAACAGGGCATGCCTTTTGTTTTCTTCTTTAATGGGAAAGACAGCTTTCAGAAGCCCTAATAAGGATGACTATATGGTTGACTCTCCCTTATGATATAACCCCACTTTCAGAATCCAGTTTTGTATAATGTGGGTTAAAATGAAAAATGAAATTTGATTATTAATGTGCTCATGACATCAGGGGCGACTAGCATGAGACTAGAGAGGTGTGGTTCCCAGCATGAGTTTTGTAAATAAGGAGTGTTCCCCTCTATTGAATAGGCTTTTTGTATTTGGCTTTTGACAGCTCTGCTCACTTGTGATTATATTTTTGTTTTGAATGTCTCCTTATCAAGCTCATCAAGTAATAATCATTCACGCAGGATGATAATCCTTGTGCATGTAATAAACTTGCTTTCTGGATTTCATCATTATCATGACTGCCCATTCTCATTGCCTGTGCTTTCATACTTTTCTGCTTCGGTTTCCTGTGCCGTAGGAAACTGAATTTTCCCTTTACACTGTGTGTGCAATAACAGTCCCCTAATGGCTTCGGCAGGTACCAGGAAGTGAGCTGACACACTCCAGCGGTCCAGGTCTTGCCTAGGTGGTCAGAAGCATGTGACTTTCCTCACTCTGCAGCTTCACCTCAGAATTAGCTATGACTCTAGGACAGACATGCTTGTGTGTGCCATCCCCTGGTATAAATGTGAGACCAGCAATGGATTATAAGGACTTTCAAATGGCAGAGTTGCTTCAAGTATGCTGCTGTGCTCTGGTGCTGCTTAGACCTTGAAAGCAGGAAACTATGCATTTGCTTAGGCCCTAGCTCTACTTGAATATCTTAAAGCCTAGTGGCTCACAACCTGATTTAGTGGCTTTTATTTATTTTGCAGCAAATGTGAGATCTGGTAAGAAAGTGGGCGGGGGGGGTGAGGGAGAAGAAACAAGATCATGACTCTTCTTTTCCCTTTTCCCTAAATCTTGCCTCTTCGAATAATCTTCAGTGTGCCCTCCAGCAGAGCCAAAATCAGGCAGGACAGATTCCTTTCCTTCTTTCTTATCAAACCATAGAAATAAAATTCCTTCATTATAACCTCAAAGCTTCCCCCTCCCTTTGCACCCCTACCTCAGCTGAATGTTCCTGTCGCTTCCACATGAGTATGCTTGTTCTTCTGGGAAGAGTGGGGAAAGGGGCTAGAATCCTTGAACCAGTGGAAACTGAGGTCATCTTCAGGAAAACCATGTCTTCCTGGAGTTGAAAGATCAGGTAAAGCAAAGAGAACCTTCCTCATGAGTAGTCTTGATTCTTTACTCAAAGGAAACTGGGAGAGGTTGAAGGCCTAATTTCTCCCAAGTTTTTGTTTACAAATTCATGTTTATGGATCCAGGTAAAAAAGTTTTTTAAACAAAGCATGCTATACTTATTACCACTTTCTGTTAAAGAAGGGCTAAAGACTGTGGCAATATCCACATGGTTGGGGAACCCCGTCTTTTCCTGGACCAAGCACCTATTTTGCATTCCTTTAACTCCACTTTAACCCTGCCCCAGTGCACAAGAAATCCTTTTACCCAGCCTTCTGCAACATTCAAAAGCAAATAGCCTCACTGACCATGCCACAACGCCTTCATCACTGTGATGCTGGGGACAGAATACTGGCAGTAAGTTTCAGTACTCCCTCCTTAATGCTATGTGGATGAGCTGAAAGAGGTCATGCCATTTGTGCCCACCATCATCCTGCGTTGTTTAGCCTCACCTGCAGCTCCTGAACTAGTTTATATTACCCTGCTAAGCCAAAACAATGGGCTAATTAAATAAGACCTTGGAACCTTCCTTTCTTGCATGGCTTCCTAGTTCATCCTCTCCCCACTCCGTGGCTTGCCATTCATCTTATTGCGAAGTTTTTCTTTTTCCTGGAATTAGAACCTAGGCTCTTTTTAAAGACTGTATTTTGTTGTTTCCTCTAACTCTAGGGACCAGCAGCACAAATACCGTTGGGGGAACAGTGAACAGCCAAGCTGCCCAAGCTCAGCCTCCTGCCATGACGTCTAGCAGGAAGGGCACATTCACAGATGACCTGCACAAATTGGTAGACAATTGGGCCCGAGATGCCATGAATCTTTCTGGCAGAAGAGGAAGTAAAGGACACATGAATTATGAGGTAAGTCTTCCCTTTTTGCCATTTTCCTAATCTATCACTTAGCACACATCTGAATCAGCAACCAGTACACATTAGCAAGGCTTACCGCCTAACATTTCATGCCGTGACCATCACTTTTAGAAAAGCAAAACAAAAATCACCAACATCCCCTTTTACTTTCTCTGGATCCTTTACTCCCTACTCGTTAACTCGGTGTTTTCTTCTCCCCTTTTCCTTCACCACCTTAAACTGCATGCACATACATACACATATACTGGTAAGTATAAAAAGCCAATAATTATTATGGAAGATTTTGTTTTGGTGTTTGTTTCACTTTACCCTGTAAGATTAGAACAGTCCCAAATCCTAGAATTACATTTTAGTACCATCCATTTCCCACTCATGGGTATTATACCTACCCTCAAGTTTTAAATGTAGTTTTTTGGTTTCCAGGGCCCTGGAATGGCAAGGAAGTTCTCTGCACCTGGTCAGCTGTGCACCTCCATGACCTCAAACCTGGGTGGCTCTGCCCCCATCTCTGCAGCATCAGCTACCTCTCTAGGTCACTTCACTAAGTCTATGTGCCCCCCACAGCAGTATGGTTTTCCAGCTCCCCCCTTTGGCACTCAGTGGAGTGGAACAGGTGGCCCAGCACCACAGCCCCTTGGCCAGTTCCAACCTGTGGGAACTGCCTCCTTACAGAATTTCAACATCAGCAATTTGCAGAAATCCATCAGCAACCCCCCAGGTTCCAACCTGCGGACCACTTAGACCTAGAGACATTAACTGAGTAGATTTGGGGGCAGGAGATGGAATGCTGAGGGGTGGGGGTGGGGGGATGGGAAAGTAGCCTATATACTAACTACTAGTGCTGCATTTACTGGTTATTTCTTGCCAGAAAGGAATGTTTTTAATACTGCTTAGAGCCCTCAGAATGGAGACTCTCCCTCCTTTCACCATTTATTGGAATGTGGGACAAGAAGGAAAAAGCAGCTTTCTTGTGATGGGGCGGCTTTAAACTATTCTTTCCTGTTTATACCCAGTAATGAGGGCTAGGGAAATAATTGTGTTTATTAGAAAGCTACTTCAGAGAGCTCAGTGGGAAACCACACCCCATACCTATCTTCAAGCAAGGGAGAGCTCTTAATTTTGGTTCCCATCTCAACCCCCCATTCCCTCCAGCATCTAAACCACAAGACAGAAAAATCTGTTGGGCTCTCTCCTACCCTTTTCATCCTCTACTTTTTTTTTTCTCTCTCTTTTTTTCTTTCTCTTTACTACCCAGTGAAAAACACCAGGGGACTGAGGTTTCAACCCTTTCTTTATGATAGGTCATTAGTGCTTTAAGCAAACAATATTAGCAGCTTTGACTGCAGCATTAGCAATTAAGAAAAAAATTAAGTTCCCTGCGGACATGTAACTTTTGCCATCAGTTTTGATGTGGAAACACTGTGATATATAAATGTTGTTGGACAACAGTAGTTTTAAGAGTAAAATATGAAAGGTTTAAAAAGTTGGGGGAAAAAAAGCTAGCTCTGTCCTTTACTTATTGAGACACTTTAACTTTTTCCTTTGTATTTCCATTGTTTTAGATAAATAAATGTGAATGTAAAATTGTATAAATTACTGTACTTGAATACTTCTGTTCTCCCAGTATTGCTTGCTGGATATTTTAGTGCCTTGGACTTCTATTGCTTCTGCCATTAGCATCAACTTCTCATCAGACCCGTCAGCAAAGGGCATGCAGTCCATGTGAGCCCAGCGGTGGATTATGCCAAAGGGAAATTGAAAGTCGTTTTTTTTCTAAGTCATTCAACGATTTTGTCTAGAGTAGGTGTAAGATGAGTAAGGTAAGAAGTCAAGTTGACATCAGTGGTTGAAAGCAGAATGTTTTGTTTCAGGACCAGTGAGGTGGTTAACAAAATTGGGCAGTTTAAGATTAAGGGTGGTGTGTGACGAGTGAAAGGAATGGAAAGACTAAAGAATGGGAAAACTAACTTGTGTGAAGATACGATGCCTGGCCAACGGTTGTCATGATCCTTACTTATTTGAGCTGGGCTTAAACAGATGAGACTTAGAAGAACTGATAAGAATATAAAGAGAAAAGGGGGGGGTGGGGACTAGTTTTTAAAATGGAAAAACTGGTAGTCGAAAAAATCACAGATGGAAAAAGTTGCTCTAAGAAAAATTGTTTGGATCGCTTTCTTCCTGTTGCACGTGTACCATGCGTTTCTCAGCTTGGGGCATCTTACTTGTGGAAAGTGGACCCACATCTGAATGAGGCGTTGTAGGAATAAATGCTTATTCTTACTCATTTCCTATATGATGTCCAAATGGTTGCAGGATCATTATCCTTGTGCCACCTTTTTTTCTAGAATTGCAACTGATACTCTTGCATTTTCATATAAACAAATGTTTTCCTTAAAAACTGCAACCAATCAGTATTATTTAGTGCTATGCCTAGTTGTAATGGGCAGTTCTATTATTTTTCAGAGCTTTCAGGAATTACTCCTAATTGGCTACGTTTGGGATCTCTATTATCTCTGAATATCAGGAAAGAAGTTAGGACTCTTAAATTTGGGGGTGCTTCATTCCTGACTCTTGAGTTGGGAAATTGAAATATTTTCAACCTCTACTCACCTCAATGGCACATCCCAGGAATCACAACATTCAGAACCTGGTTGGCTGTCCTATGTCATTCTTTCATGGGCTCTGTTTTCTTTATTGTTAGCCTAGGCCCCAGTGATGCAAATGAAAGATGAAGGTTTTAGAAAGAAAGGTAAAAATGAAAAAGGCAGAGGTTCCAAGCCCTGCTTCAAAATTGTTTACTTATTTATTCTCTGATTACAATTTTGGGGGAGATACAAGGATAGAACAAAGACGGTGCCAAGTAAATGAGAAACAGACCACCTAAGATAAATACTTTTTTCTAGAGGAACAAGGGAGCCAAATGCAGCACGTTATCCTTTTGTTATTTTGGTTTAATAATTTTGAGATCGCTTCACATACACACAAAAAGAAAGAACTGGTTTTATTTAGTGTTGATTTTCCCCTCCTGTGGATGAAATAACTGAAGCCTAGAGGAATGAACTAGTGCTACTGAACTGTTTAAATTATTTTTGTGTTAATAGTACACTTTGAGTATCTTTTTCCACATTAAAAATATTTCTGAATTATAAATGTTTTCCTTACATTATTTAACAATGTACACTGTTTTAAAAAAAGAAATAAACTGAATTCAAACCTTGGGGGTTTCTCAGCAGCCGTTAAATTGTACATTTTGCACTAACTCTGGGTGTTGCGCCTCTTGTAAGATTGCGCTTTGTGCTTCAGTTTGTTACCTTTGTAGACTTATTTAATGAAACCATTCAAATAAACCAAACTTGCTTTTGTTGAGCTTGTGGAGTTTCATTTCCAGCCAATTCCTATTTCATGTTCTTGTTAGCTCTGTTTTGAGTTGTGTCCAACTTACTGGATTTCCTGACTGGCAAGTTTTTTTTTTAGCAGCAATTCTAACCTGAACTAAGATCATGCTGCATACTAGGGAGATGATGGCTTTTTCCAGGAAAAATAAAGATTGTAAGGATATCAAGATCACAAGATAAATATATGACCAAATCTTCAAATAGGTAAAGCTATTAGGGAAATTCAGGTAAGCTACACAGCCTCTTCATCTTCCAAAGGAATAGAAATGGTTGACTATCTTTCTGTATTTTTAAGAGTTCCTTACTTCAGGCTTACAGTTTCCCACAAATGAATCTGTGATCAAAAAATAAGTTTGGCACGCCCTGGGGAAGCAGCGGTTAGGTCACTTGCCTCCAAAGGGGCAGGCCATGTACCCCTAGGTTCGAGTCTTGGGTCCTGGGGGAGTGTAAACAACTAAATAAAAAACATGCTTCTTCCTCCTCTCTCTTCCTGCCTGCTTGCTCGTCTTCATTCCTAACTGCACCTTTCCTTTAAAAGAACAAGTCACTGCTTCAAGATAAAAGATTAAAGGCATAACCCAAAATGCACCTTAAGAAAGTAAAATTGCAAACTCATTTTTTGAGGGAAAGACTCAAACACTATAAAAAATAATTTTTAAAAGTTACATTTATGTTAACATTATAACAATTGTATAATAACATTATGCCTTAAAAAATCTTCAGGCCTTAATTTAAAAATACTTTAATGCTAAAAAATGTTAAACATCATCTGAGCAAATCCATTTTTTTCCTGGTGGACGGTCTTGCCTCAAAATTGGTGGCTGCTGCCTGATCACAGGGTGATGGTTGCTGAAGGCTGGGGTGACTAGCAAGGTCTTGAAATATGACAGTAAGACAATGAGGTTTGCCACATAAAAATTGAATAGCATTTTACATATAATCAAACTTTCAGAATTGGAGTCAACCCTCTCAAACTCCACCCCTGCCTTATCAGTTAAATTTCATGTTATAAACATTCTGTTGTCATTTCAACAATGTTCACAGTATCTTCACCAGGAGTAGTAGGTTCCAACTGAAGAAAATGCTATCCTTATCATCCACGAGAAGCAACTGTGTTCGAGTGTTATGAGATGGCATCAGTTGTCATATCTTCAGTTAGGTTTGCTTCTCACTCTAGTTCTCTGGTTTTCCCAGCATACCTGCAGTTACTTCCTCCACTGAAGTCTGGGACCAAAGCCATTCATGAGGGTTAGAATCAATTTCCAAACGCCTGTTCATGTTGATATTTTGACCTCCCATGAATTATGAATGTTCTTAATGGCATCAAGGATGGTAAATAAGACGTGAAAGTCAAAATAGCTCCTTGATCATGGATTACAGAATGGGTGTTAACATGATAACAGTATTCATCTTGCACATCTCCATCAGAGTGCTTGAGTGATCAGGTGCATTGTCACTGAGTAGTAACATTTTGAAAGGAATCTTTCTGAATAGTTGTCTCAACATTGAGTTTTAAATATTCAGGAAACCATTTACAATCATACAAGAGTAGATTTAGCACAGTTCTCCAAGGGCCCTAGGATTTTCAGAATGGTAAATGCACATTGGCTTCAACTTAAACAGCTGAAATAACCCCTGATTAGAGAATCTACCTGTCTTTTGAAGCCTTGGAGCCAGGCATTGACTTCTCTCTAGCAATAAAAGTTGTAAACAGCATCTTCTAATAAAAAACAAAGCTATTTCGTCCACATTGAGAACCTGTTTAGTGCAGGCACCTTCTTTGCGCTTAGCTAAATCTTCTGGATAACTTGCTGCTTCATCTTGCACTATTGTGTTATGGAGGCAGCTTCCTTCCCTAAGCTTCATGAACTGTATGTACTAGTGGCTCAGGTGTTAAATGAAGCCTGCACCTAGGGCACAGCCCAGGGGCCCAGGTTCATGGCCCGGGGCCAGAGGGAACAACTAAAATGAACAATTAAATGCTTCTTTCTCCTCTCCCTTCTTATCACATGCCTGCCTGCTTCCTTCCTCTTAGAGAGAACTCTTCATGGACCTACCTCTGCTAGCTTGAAAAATTTCTGCAGTTTCCACATCCATGAAGAGTGAGGACCTTGCTCTGGATGAGGCTTTAGCTTAAAGAAATGTGGCTCGTTAGATCTCCTATGTAAACCACCAAAACTTCGTATCGGCAATAAGGCTGTTTTGTTTTTGTTTTTACTCCTTTTATGGGGGAGAGGAATAAGCATTTTTATTTGTCCTTATTTTGGTCCCCTGCCCCATCACAAACCCAATCCTTGGGCCTTACATATGGTCCACATCCCAGCAGTCTCGGCCACCTGAGCCATAACAGCGCACCTGTTTGACTTTATCTGTATAGTAGCTGGGATAGCACTTTTAATTTCCTTCAAAAACTTCTCCTTTGCATTTACAAGTTGGTTAACTGGCCTAGCCTCTCTCAGCTTTTGACGTATCTTTCTCATAAAGCTTAATCATTTCCAGCCTTTCGAGGCTGCAGTAGGATTATGTATAAGCCTGATAATTGTGTCTCAGAGAACAGGGCAGTGTGAGTCCCGTCAGTAGCGCAGTAAGAGCATCTACCAGTTAAGCTCACCATGTTCGATAGGCATGGCTCGTGGCACTCCAGAACAGTTACAGCAGTGACATCAAAAATCACAGATCGCCATCACAGTGAAAAGGTTTGAATTATCAGAATTAACAAAATGTGACACAGACATGAAGTGAACACATGCTGTTGGAAAAATGGCACAAATAAGATTTGCTTAATGCAGTTGTCACAACCTTCAATTTTTTAAAAAAAATTTTAAAAAAGTGCAAAAGCACAATAGGAGGAGGCACGCCTGTACCCATAGAGACAAAGTGGAAACAGAATGAAATCCCAAAATGAAAGAAGGCAGAGATTGCAAAATTGAATGTGGGTAGATGTTGAAGTTGGTGCTTAGTAGTATGGCTCAAGAGCTTAGTGTGCCTTAGAAGCGGGCAGCTGCTGGTGATTCCTAGCATTTCTGTCTTAACATCGTAGTTTAGGAATATATAGTGAAAAGTCTCAACAGCCAAAGAAAGGGTTTCAATCGCCCCAGCGGCTCCCCACTGCACTATGTGGCAAAGTGTTTAAAAGGCTTGTTTTCCGAATGCTCAGCTTTAGGCTGTGTGTGTAGCTTTCAACAGTCAAATCCTCTGATAACATTCAAAATGAAGCAAGATAAAATCTTGGAAACAGAGCTCATTCCCTAGGAATGATGAACAATTTCATGACCAGAAGTAGTTTTTCTAAAGTCTCTTTGTGACAAGAGTCCAATGATGTGGCCTTATCCTCAGTTAAGATGGATCCAATTTCCTTTTCTTCACGTGCTGGTTTTTCCCATAGGCATCACAGTTGCCTGTGGAAGATAATACGTTTAAATATAACTACCATGATTTCGAAATTAAGGGCTAAACTGATAGCTAATGATTTCTAAACTATTAAGTTAAAAATCCTAGTTTAAAAGCCCAGGAAAATGAAAATTGTTAGGAGAAAGACAGATCCCTCCTAACTCTAGATCAATTTACAATAACACTTATGATGGGCCTACTTTTAATTTAAAAATCCCTTAACACTGTCATGCTTGAGCTTCCTACTACATCAAGGGGTAAAAGGTTACTCTTCAAGTGCAGATCCCAAAAGAAAAGTTCTGACAAACCAATTATCTTACATTTGCTTAAGATACGCAAATATGTCATTCTTAAAATACACAGAATAAAACTAGGTTCTGTCTTTAATTTTTGCTCCTAAACACTTCACTACCTGTTATGTGCTGGTTATCGCTGTGAGTCTGGGGGTGCCAGGGTCCAGATTTTGCTCGTGTATCCTGGTGGCAGAGGCTTTTAGGAGTCCTGTTCCGAGTCACCATCTGGTTCTTCAGGACTGGCGTGGCAGGAGTAGGGGGTGATTCTGGTCTAGGCAAGGGCTTGACAATACTGTCCCATGTATTTGGAGTCAAATCCCACATTTCAAGACTATCTGCAAGGTCAGGAGACCAAAGGAAAATACAGAATTAACAAGTGTTTTCACACAAAGCACTGGAAAAATTGGTCATAAGTTCTGTGTCAGCTGCTAGTGAACATGGACGAAGCAGGCTGAGCGGGCAGTCGCTGCTGAGGAACTCGATGCTGCAGGCGGTGCTCTGACCCCTGCCCCACGCACTGTTTCTAGCCCCCCTGAAGTACCTGCTGTAGGCTCTGTTCTCTGCCCTTCCAACCAATCACATCCTGCCTTTTTGTTGTTGTTCACTAAAGGAAAATGGAAGTGGTGTCCACCTCCCACGGCACCCACATGACTGGGCTCCCGTTTCCCTTGACCCCATGTGTCTGTGCAGTCCCTTCCTGCTGAGCCACGGACAGATGGGGAGCAGAGTCTGCAGAACATGGGCTCCTGAGGGACTGCATGAGCCTGGCTCTGGATGCTCAAGGCGGGTCAGTGTGTCTGGCCCTACAGGCTTGCTTCAATTTTGTCTGAAAATCCAAAGGGCTATGAGTAAGGGAACTGTGGAAGGTGAGGCTCAGAGTGTATTTTGGAAAAGAATCACCACCCTCTTCCAAATTACAAAATTTAAAAGGGAAAAAAAATCCATGTCACAAGTGCCCTATAATAATAGTTTTTGGAAGTTTTTTTCTCCTACCCTTATAAGTACAGTGAACCTTCTCTTCGGTTTGGCCAATACAAGATCTGAACATGTTATCAGTCCGCTCTGGATTCTTCCTTTTTTCCTAAAATTTCATAGGGCTCATTTTATGCCTCTTTTACAGTGTATGGTTACCAGAAGTACACGGCACAGTGCCTTTACACACACTTCATAGGCATTTACTGCTTAATCCCTGAGTCATTCCTCCAGCCCCTACTGACCTGCGAAGGCATCTTTGTCGGTGAGAGGTTCTGAGACAGCAGTTACTGGAGTGCTGTGTTCCACGGCCGGGGCACGCAGCGTGGCTAGTTGCGAGAGAGCAATGGTAGATCACGCAGGGCAGCGCACTGCTAGACGGGGCAGCCTAAGAGGGGCAGCTGCCTAGTGTTTCAGGGGTTCCTAGCAGAGCCAGTAGAACTCTCTTAAAGCCCCAGCCCAATCTGCAAGTCCGTCTATACATCGACAGATGGACAGATAACAGATAATATATAAAAATATATCTTTTCTCACCAAATTGGGTTAAAAATAGGAAAGTTTATTTCTCTTTTAGTAACAACAGAAGGGTTTTTAGAAGCCATCTGGCCCAGCTTTTTTACATTTTAAAGCTACAACCCTTGTTCAAACAAAATCTGAAGCAGAAATTCAATATGTAAAACCAACATAAATAATGATGCTAGTTGTCTGATTAGGGGTGGGGGAAATCTTGGAGGACACTCTCCTTTTCCCCTCTCCCCCAGGAGTTTCTGCAATGGTTTAGAAGCTAAAGATCTAGAATAATTATTAGTGAGAATGTTTTCAACACAGCAAGTTATTTTTGGTATTTTCCCTACATTAATTTCAGTATATCCGTACTGAGGGAATTATTAACGAGCCAAATATGAAGCAAGTCCTCTAGGAATCTTCATAATTCTTGAGAAACTGGGCAGAAACCCATTGGGTCTCGGATAAGCCCCTTCTTTGTTTCTACTCTCTGGGAGAGACTCCCAAAAATCTTTACTTACTAGTCCCATTGAATGTGGACTTTGAAATAAAGTTCATGGATAAATAATTGACAAAGCTCCTGTTGTCATCAAATCCAATTCTGCTTTATATTCTAAGACGTCAGAAATAAAAGATTTTCCAAGACAGAAATAGCCAAAGTCACTAAAGTGAAAAAGTGTATCCTGAAGTTTCTAGTTCCAGACTATGATAAAGCCTGTTTCCCAGGCCTTCCAAAAAGATTGATGTCTACAAAAATGGGGAGATGCATGGCAGGAGTTCACCATCTTAATTTCTAGGGCTCATCCACCGGGTGTGTAACTTCAGAGAAGTCCTATGGCAGAGGGTCAGGCTACTCGGTCAACTGCCCTTCTCTTCAGACCACACCCCTTATGACTTCTGCTTCCCTCCTCCTCACATACCCTGACCCTGCTTTTCAAGTGATGGGGTGGACAGCTGAACTTGCTGCTGTTTCTCCATCTGGTCTCTGAACTGCTGCTGCAACTGTTTCTGCCGAAGTTTCCGCTGGAAGGTGGCATCGCTCTCCTTAGAAGAGGAGGCCAGGCATCTACATCAGAAAAGCGACAAGGTGAGAGTAGGGTCCTGAGTTAACAACAAAACACTGCTCCTCAGGGGGCATGCCAACCAACTCACTGGCTCTAAAAGTTGGAAAAAAGGGAACTTCGACCCCATGAGAAGGAGCCGAGAGGAAAGGGAGGGAACTTCGACCCCATACCGGGAGCTGCTGTCCTTTTCCTCCTGGACCACAGTGTGCGGGTCACCTAAGCGGCTTGGTCTGCAAGGGGAAGTCACCTCCTGTGGTTTTCCAAGTCCCAGAGCCATGTTCTGTTGGCAACTGCTGTATCTCGCTTGTTCCACAAATGGCTCAAAATCTTTTCTCTTGGCTTTACTTAAATCCACTTCAAGAGGCAACTAGTAAGAGAAGAAAGGGAAGGGGTGGAAGAATAACTTCTTCCAACTGCTCTGCTCATCCTTTCTTGTTCTGCCTTAAAGATATAGAATCCTAGAAAATGGCATTAGACCAGCCTAACCATTGGCACTTCTAGGTCCTGAGAAGCTGAAACAAAGGATCCAGATGAATGAAGTTTTTATAAAAAGGCATCTTACTTTTGATTTAGAACAAAAAATCTAATTTGAATCTCTCCTTGGCAACTGAATCTGATGATGTCTAATTTATAGATGTACTTTTTTTTAGAAATGATCACATAGTCCTTGTGGAGGCCAGTATTTTCTCTGCCCCAACATTATTGCTGAAGAAACTTCAGGTGTGCTTGGCACATGTAAAGGTCTTTCAAAGGACAGGGAAACCTGGAAAGCACTGACATAAGCTGCCGGACAAGGCAGCAGGGACTCTCCAACTTTGGGGTCATTCCTATATCTGACCAAATGTGAAAGTAACAATTCTAGAATTTATGGTGTACAGCAAACTGTTCTCCTTCCAGAGCCTATACACTATAGAAACCCAGAGCTTTTTCACTTAGGAAAAGTTTCCTCTTAATTGGTAACATTAATACCTATAAAATCATTGAATGTGAGGAATGGAGCTGACTAGATTTTGATAAAGATAACCTGGAAATAAAAGTGACACTGAAATTATTTATATTAGAAAGTAAATGACTTGGTTTAAATCTATGCTACGATGTGGAAGAACCTGGAAGACATCATACTAAGTGAAATCGGCCAGTCACAAAAGACAAATTATGCATGATTCCACTGTATGAATTACTGAGAGTCAGAAAGCAGAATGATGGTTGCCAGAGATTTATAGAGAGACAGGAGTGAGAAGTTACTGCTTAATGGGTATATCATTTCAGTCTTACAAGAAAAATTATGGAGATATATGGTGGTGATGGTTGTGCGCCATTTTGATTACATTTATTACCACTAAGCTGTATACTTAAAATGGTTAGTCAATGTTGTTATATATACTTTACCACAATTTAAAAAGTGGAAAAAAATGTATGTTTTTTAAAAATTTACAAGACAATGCTAAGTGCTGTCCAGGATATAGAACAATTAGAGTTCTCACACATGTAAGAGTGTGAATTAGTACAATTATACTGGAAAGAAGAAAGAATCTATTAAAAGTAAGTGTATGCTTTATCCTTTGACCTAAACCAATAATTCCCAAGATAAATGAGTATGTTTGCAAAACAAAAGACATGTATAAAAATCTATCTGGGGAATGTCTAATTTATAGCAACTCTATTCAAAATAATGAAAAACAGAATAAAATTGGACCACTTACACTAAAATGAATTCTAATGGATTAAAGACTTGAGAGTAAGACTTTGAAAGGATAGAATTTCTACCTAGAAGAAAACATAGACAGTAAGCTCCTTAACATTAGTCTTGATTAGGCACTGTGTGTTTGGATCTGACAACAGAAGACAACAAAAGCAAAAATAAACAAGTGGGACTATATCAAACTAAAGCTTCTGCAAAGCCAAAGAATCAAAAAATGAGAAAGCAACCTACCTGAATGGATGAAAGCATGTGCAAATAATTTATCTGATGAGTTAATATCAAAATACAGAAGAAGCTCACACAACTCAGGAGCAAAAAAAAAAAAAAAAACCAATTACAAAATGACATTTTCCCACAGATGACCAATAGGTTCATGAAAAGATGCCCAACATCACTATTCATCGGGGAAATGCAAATCAAAGCCACAAGGAGCTATCACCTCACACCTGTTTGAATGGCTGCTGAAACAGGAAATAGCCAAGTGATGGCCAAGATGTGGGGAAAGGTAATTCCTGTGCACTGTGGTGAGAACTGGTACAGCCAAAGAAGAACAGGATAGAGGATACCAAAAAAGTTCAAAACAGAATTACCATATGATCCACTTCCGGGCATCTGAAGAAAATACAAACACTAACACAGGAAGTGCCGCACCTCCATATTCCGTACTCACTGCGACATGACAACAGCCAAGATATGGCAACAATGAAGCGAGATATGATGGTTGACTGGATAAAGAAATGTGTCACATACACACACAGAATAAAAAAAGAATGAAATCTTGCCACTTGCGATGACATGGAAAGAAGCCGACAGCCTTACAGTGAGAATAAAACAAATACCATGATGATCTCACTTATACCAGGAATCTTTTCAAAAAAAAAAAAGCAGCTCATTGATAGAACTGATTGGTGGTTGCCCGGAGTAAGAGACGGAGCATCGGCAAAATAAATGGGACAAAATGGGGCCTTGGATGTTGGTACTATCCTGTTTCCCTGTCTGGGATGTGAAATAGCTGTGTTCACTTCTAAAACATCATCCAGCTATACCATTATGATTTATGCAGTTTTCTATGTGGACATTGTACTTCGCTTTAAACATTCACTTAACAATACCAGTGAAAAAGAAATGGAGAATGATGGCAGCAAAAGGATGGACCAGGAAGCTCTAAGCCCTCCCTCCCCTACAGATACATGGAGTTAACAACATACAGACAAGAATACCTCTGTGAGAACGCCAGTGACCAGTTAAGAAGCTGCAGCACTTAAGCCAACATAAAACCAGACAAGATTCTAGCAAAAGGGGTAGGAAAATTACTGGCATTTTGCATGCATGCCTATGTATGGATGAAGTATCCATACAACCATACTGCTCCTACCCAGCACAGCACAGTGCAACTTGGAGGGAATCTCCCACACGAGGGCTGTTCCCTCAGGAAAGAAAAGAGCAAGCCAACTGCACCTAATGTTCTGGCTTATGTGGGGGCTGCTGAAGGCATTGATGCTGTCTCACCTGACTCTAATGCAGCCAGCAACAGATCTGAAAACCTCAACACACAGCGGTGAGCACCGCAGCACAGTAGAGCTGCAGTTCCTCAAGCACATGCCAGGGAGACAAGATCATAGAAGATGGCAGCATTCTTCGACTCTCTAGCTGAGCTGCATGGTGAAGGTCTTCCCCTGCATATAGTTAGTATATAAAAACTTGAATGAAGACAGAGTTTTCCTTTCAAATGCCAAAATTTTATCAAAGTACTAAAAGCAAAAAACTGTCAGTCAGGAATATCCTGTCCAGCAAAACTACCCTTCAAAAAATTAAGACTTTCTCAGATTAACAAAATAGATGGAGTTTGTTACCACTAACCCTACTCCACAAGAAATGCACAAGAAGTTCTTCAGATTGAAACAATGAAATGACATAAACACAAAACCATTTGAAAATAAAAAGTCCTTCAGTAAAGAAAACACATATACAGATATATAAATACATATAAAGACAAACACAGTAACATGCATTGTAATTTTGGTGCACAGATTTTAAACTTAAAAAACCATTAAAAAAAATAATACATACAGAATTTAAATTTTAAAACCACTAAAACATTTATACCAAAGCTTATAGATGCAGCATAAGCAATTCTAACAGATAAGTTTGTAACTGGCACAAACTAGCAGAAGAAAGGAAAGATTAAAGCAGAGGTAAATGAAATAGAGAGCAGAAAAACAATTAAAAAAATGAAATAAATTAAGAGTATTTTTGAAAGGCCAACAAAATTGACAAAACCTTTAGCTTGATTAACTAGAGAGATATGACTCAAATAATTAAAACAGAATGAGAGAAGGAACATTATCACTGATGCCACAGACATAAAAATACAAAAGAATGCTATGAACAGTTGTACACCAACAATTCAGGTCCTCTCCACAGAGCAACTAAGAATTCATCTATTATCCAGAAACAAACACTGAGGAAGATCAGGCGCAGAGGACTTAGAGACGCAACAACAATCGTGATGACAAAGGGTAGGCGAAAACGTCAAGATGTAGAGTCACACCAAAGATTTGATATTTGGGCCACAGCAGATGGGGTGGAGCCATGGGAAAAAATGGGCCTCCGAGAGTTACTCCAAGAGCAGCAGAGTCAGTCCAGCGGGACCAAGACACGGAGCCAGGGGAGATAGTCTTGGGACAGGGTGGAAAGAGGACACACTGGCCTGAGCTGAAGCCCGTGCAGTGAAAAAAGAACAACAAAAAAGAGAGAAGAAATTAAGCAGCTCAAAACAAATGTCAAAGAAATAAAGAACACAATAGCTGATCTAAAGAATTCAGTAGAGGGACTCAAGAATGGGATGGATGAAGCCTCCAATAGAATCATTGAGCTAGAAGTGAAGGCAGAAGAATTCACGCAAGCAAACCAGCAAAGAGAAAAAAAGAATGCAAAGAATTGAAGACACCATTTGAGACCCATGGAATAACAGCAAAAGAAACAACATTAGCATTTACAGGGATCCCAGAAGAAGAGAGAGTAAAGGAGGCAGAAACTGTATTTGAATAAATAATAGGTGAGAATTCCCCTAACATGAGGAATGAAGCAATCCTCCAGACCCAGGAAGTTCAGAGTCCCTAATAATAGAAACCAAGCAGACCTATGGCTAGACACATTGTCAAAGATACAAGCGAAAAATCTTAAAAGCATCCAGAGAAAAACATGTCATATACAGAGAAGCCCCCAAAAGGCTGTCTGCTGATTTCTCAACTGAAACTCTACAGGCCAGGAGGAATAACATGATATATTCAAAAGCGGAAAGAAAAGGATTTTCAAGCTAGAATACTATACTCTGGTTAGGTCATCATTCAGAACTGAAGGAATGATTTAAAAATTTTTCCAATAAGCAAAAGTTACAGGAATTTATCATCACAAAAGCAGTTCTACAAAAAAAATACTAAAAGATGCTATAGAAAGTATAAAGAAACCCCACTTAAAAACAGATCTATTAGACCTATTCATTTATGTTCATTAGATATGTTAGTCTGAGATTTTCTTTCTTGGTGACGTCTCTGTCAGTTTTTGGTGTCAGTGTGATGTTGGCTTCATGGAGAGTGTTTGGGAGAGTTCCCTGTTTTTCAATATTTTGGAAGGGTTTTTGTAGAATAGATATCAATTCTTCTCTGAAGGTTTGGTGAAGCTCAGTGGAGTCGTCTGGTCCTGGGCCTTTGTTTTGGGGGAGACTTTTGATTGCTTCTTCAATTTCTTTGCTTGTGATTGTTGTAATTGTTTTCTGTGTGGTCTATTCAAGAACCTGGCATATATTATCTTACTTAAGACAAGCCTATGATGTTGACTTTATGATTCCTATTGTATAGATGAGAAAACCAAAGCCAATAAATCTGCCTAAGATTATATAGTATACAAGTATCATAGCTAAGGTTCAAATTTATCTTTGATGCCTAAATCCTGTGTGCTTAGTATTTTATCCTGTTTCATTTTATTGTTATTGACATTATTTTGTTTAGAAAGATATCCAAAGTTTTTTTAATTTTACTTTCAACACAATGAGTTATTTTTCGTAACCTTATTCTTATTGATAATTCCAATTTTTAATGTTTCTAAATTAAGGAATTGTGTGTCAAGCTTACATTATGAATTCTCATATATTCTACTATATTCATTTTAAAGTTTGTTTTAAAAATATCAATATATTGTACACTCCTGAGTTTCTTTTGAAATAAGTATTTAATGTGATTATTATGTTATTTTCTTGAAAAAAAATTAATTAAAGGAAAAACTAAAATTAAAATAAAAATTTTAAAAATCTCATTAGAAAAGCCATCTGGTCCTGGGCTTTTAGTTTTAGGGAGAATTCTGATTATCTCTTCAGTTTCTTTGCTTATGATTGTTCTGTTCAGATTTTCCAATTCTTCCAGGTTCAGTCTTGAAAGTCTGTATTTTTCTAGGACTCTGTCCATGCTCTCAAGGTTGCCTACTTTGTTGGCATAGAGCTGTTCATAGTAGTCTCTTAGGATGCTTTGTATTTCTGTGGAATCTGTTGTAAATTCTCCTGTCTTATTTCTGATTCTGTTATGAGATTTTTCTCTCATTTTTTCTTCGTGAGTCTAGCCAATGGTTTGTCGATTTTATTTTTTCAAAAAAGCAACTTCTGGTTTCATTGATATTCTGAATTATACTCTTATTTTCTACTTCACTTATTTCTGCTTGAATTTTTATCATTCTCTTTCTTCTACCAGTTTTTTAGCTTTAATTTCTCTTCTTTCTCTAGTTAAGGGTAGGGTTAGGTTGTTAATGTGAGATTTTTCTTGTTTCTTGAGTTGGGGTTGTATTTCAATAAACTCCCTCTTAGTACTGCTTTGGCTGCATCCCATATATTCTGGTAACTGTGTCTTCATTTTCATTTAAGTATTTTTTTAAGTTCCTCTTTGATTTTCTTTTACCCAAGAGTCATTAAGGAGCATACTGTTTAGTTTCTGATTCATTTGGGGTCTTCCAGCTTTCTTTTTATGGGTGATTTCTAGTTTTAAACCATTGTGGTCGAAAAAGATGCTTGGTATCACTTCAATCTTTGTAAATTTGTTGATACATGTTTTGAGTCCCAACATATGATTTATCCTTGAGACTGTTACATGTGCACTTGAGAAGAAAGTTAAATCTATCATTGTTGGATGAAGTGTTAGGTATATGTCTATTAGAAATAAGTGTTCCAAAAGGTCACTTCAAGTTGCTGTTTCCCTGTTACTTTTCTGCCTGGTTGATCTGTCCACTGTTGTAAGTGGGGTATTGAAGTCTTCCTCTATTATTATGTTGCTGTCAATGTCTCTTATCAGTTCTAATAATAATTGCTCAACATATTTTGATGCTCCTTCATTTGGTGCCTAAAGTTAATAAGCACTATATCTTCTTGCTGGATAAATTCTATAATGTCCATCTCTTTCTTGTTATGCTTTTTAATTGGAAGTGTGTTTTACCCAATATAAGTAAAGCCATTCCTGGTTGGTTTTTTTTTTTTGTGGTTGCAATTTGATTTTAGGATTGTCTTCCAACCACTGATTTTGAAACTCTGTCTTTTGAAAAAAGGTGTGAGTTTCCTGAATATAACAGCAGGTTGGATTATTCTTTTTAATCCATTTGGCTACTGTGTGTCATTTGACTGTGAAGTCAGACCATGAACATTTAGGGTGATTATTGATCTGTAGTTGTTTATTGTCATTTTGTAATTTGTCTGTGTGTTGTTCCAGACAGTGACTTTGCTCTTCTTTCTCTTCTTAGGTGGATTGGGTGTTATGTTTTGAATGTCTTCCCTTTTTGTTTTCTTCTTTGCTTTTTCCCTGGAGATGTATTTTGAGATTACACTGAAGTTAACATTAAGGATTAATAATTTTGATGGTAGTTTTGGATGAACTTTTGAAAAAACCTTCATATTTCAGGCACAAAGGGAATATATAGCTTTGTTTCTACTAGGGAATACTAGGTATCAAAGAGTGATGCTATCTTTCCATATTGGGATACATATTCCAAAAATATTTATCATTCAATAATATAAAAAAATGATAACCCAATGTATTCTGTTGATATCAGTTATCTAGATATGGAGGATCCTCTTCTAAATGTGATATTATTTTAGGACAAAGATGTGAATATAGTAGAGAATTTTTGTTGGGTTCCCCAATTCTCTTGAGAATTTTTTAATTTTTCTAAAATGCCAATGATAATCTAAGAAAATAAAAATATTATAAAATCATTATTTAAAAAACCTATAGTAGAAACAAAAAATAAAATAAGGAACGGAATCTGAACCTAACACTAAAGAAAGTTAACGAACACAAGGGAAGAGAAAAGGCACAGAGAGAAAGTGTAGAAAATAGAAAACAATTAGCAAAGGGTAATAAATACCTACTAGTCAATAATCACTTTGAATGTAAATAAACTAAGTTCTTCAGTCAAGAGACACAGAGGGACTAAATGGATTAAAAAAAAACGAGCCTCATCTATCTATATGCCTATATAAGACACCCATTTTAGATATAAAGACACAGACCGAAAGTAAAGAAATGGAAAAAGCTACTCCATGTAATAAAATGGAAATGAAAGCTGGTATAGCCATATTTATATCAGACTTAAAAGCCTATAAAACAAAGACTGTAATAAAAGACAAAGAAAGGCATTACACAGTGATAACAGGATCAATTCAATAACAGGATATAACCAATTATAAATATCTCTGCTCCCAACATTTTGAGCATCTAAATATATAAAACAAATATTAATAGGTCTAAAGGGAGAAACTGACATCAATACAGTAATAAAAGGGGCTTTAATAGCCCACTTATATCTATGAACAGATCATCCAGAAGAGAAAATCAATATGAAAACATCAGCCTTAAGTGATACATTAGACCAGATGGATTTAACAGAGATACACCACACACTGCATCTGAAAGTAGAAAACATTGTTCTCGAGCGCACATGGAATATTCTCCACTCAGGCCCAAAAAACAAGTCTCAATAAATTTAAGAAGACTGAAATCATATTAAGTATCTTTTCCAATCAATTCATAATCCATCTAGAAATCAATTACAAGGAAAAAAATCTAGAAAATAAACAAGTATGTGAGACTAAACAACATGCTATTCAACTACTACTGGGTCAAAAAAGAAATCAAAGAAGAAATCAAAAACTACCTCAATACAAATGAAAATAGAAATTCAATGTAGTGAAGTCTACTGGCATAGTAACACAGGCAAACCTCAAGAAACAAGAAAAATATCAAGCAACCTAACACTACGCCAAAATAAAGTCGAGAAAGAACAAATGAAGTCCAAAGTTGTAGAAGGAAGGAAGTAATTAAGATCAGCATGGAAACAAATGAGAGGCTAAGAGGTAACAGTAAAGGTCAATCAGGCAAGGGAAACAAAGAATGAACAAATGGAACTGCATCAGACTAAAAAGCTTCTGCACAGCAAGAAAACTACCTTCAGAACAAAAATGACAGCCAACTGAATGGGAGAAAAATGTGCACATCATACCTTTAATAAAGGTTTAATATCCATAAAGAACGCATACAACTTAAAAAAATCAAAAATATACAGGAGATCCAAACAGAAGCTTCTCCAAAGACATACAAATGACCAGCAGGAACGTGAAAAAACATGTGCTGGTGAGAATGTGGGAAACAGGGAATTCTCATGTACTGTTAGCAGGAATGTAAAATGGTGCAGTCATTATGGAAAACCTTACGAGGGTCCTCAAAAAATTAAAAATAGAACTACTATATGATCCAACAATTTCACTTCTGGGTATTTACCCGAAGAAAACCAAAGCAGTAATTTGAAAAGCTATATGCACCCCTATGTTATTTGCAGCACCATTTACAATAATCAAGATATGGCAACAACCAAAATATCCATTGATAGACGACTGAATAAAGATGTTATGTATATATATATCATAGAATACTACTTAGCCATTAAAAAAAATGAAATCTTGCCATTTGTGACAACATGGATGGACCCTGAGGGTATTTTGCTAAGTAAAATAAGTCAGAGAAAAACAAAGGCCATATGACTTTACTTATATGTGGAATTTAAGAAAAGAAAGAAAAAATAATAAACTAACTAAATAAAACTAAAACCATAGAGACAGAATCCAGATTGGTGGTTTCCAGAGAGGTGCAAGGTTGCGGGTAGCAAACATCATGAAAGAGATCAACAAATATAAATATCCAGTTACAAAATAAGGAGATGTCATATGTAGTATACAGATTATAATTAAAAATATTGTATTGCAAATTTGAAAGTTGCTAAAAAAAGGTAGACTTATTGTGATGATCATTTTGCCGTGTGTGCAAGGTAAAATCATTATATTGTATATGTGAAACTAAAGCAATGTTTTACGTTAATTATATTTCAATTACTAAACAATAATAACAATAAGTGTTGGCACAGGTGTGATGTAATTAGCCTGTGCCTTACCCACCTGAGTCACAGCAGGGGCTGATGTGGTGAAATGGGAATGCCTGTGCACTACTGATTTAACTGCAAAATGGCACAATCATTATAAAAACAGAAAAATATAACTACCATATATGATCCAGCAACTCCACTTCTGGATATATAGCCAAAAATAATTAAAGAGGTATTTGCACACCAGTTTTCATAATGGCACTATGCACAAGAGTCAAGAGAGAAGAGCAACTCAAAGGTCTGTGGATGGATGAAACGATAAAGAAAAGGTGGTCCACATTCAACAGAATACTATTCAGCCTCAGAAAAGAAGGACATTCTGACCCATGCTGCCACAAGATGAACCACAGAGGATATTATGCAAAACCGTAAGATTCCACTCAGGTGAGGCATCTGAGATAGTCAAATTCACAGAAACAGAAGGCAGCATAGCATGGTGACTGTTTTATAAAGAGTTCTAGCAGTACAGGAAAATAAAGTTCCTGAGATCTATTTCACTACTGAACTGTGCATAAAAATGGTTTAAATGGTTAATTTTATGTTTTTTACCACAATAAAAAAGATAAAACTCAATGAATATCCCTCATAAACAGATACAAAAAAACCTTTAAATGGTGGCAAACTGAGTCAAAAATTGTGTGAAAAGGGTTTAAGAAAAAAAGCAATGGGGTTTTGACAGATACCAGTTGACACAGACCTCCGTTAGGGACTCCACAAGAAAAAGAAGCCCGCAAGTACAAGACAGTGGGGGCACTGTGTGACCTCAGAGAAGGCCACAGACAAAGCAGCCACATTCCATCAGGCATCAGGGACACCCCAGAGCTCAACTCAGGCCAGGTCAAGAGTGACTCCAGGGGTGCTCAAAGCCAGACCCCAGTCTCCAAAGGTCAGTGCTCAGATAACATGACTGGCACTGAAAGAAACAAAAGAAATCTAAACCTTAACAACAGCAAACTAAGGGAACGTCAGCTGAACAGTGAGATTCTGAGAAATGACAGTGGAATTCCAGAGGGCTCTGCACTCCTTCTGGCTTCACAAACCCAACCCAACCACACAGTCCGCTCTAGATAAGAGACAAGTAACATAACTTCTCTAGGCTTCCATCTCTTCATCTGTAAAATAAGGTGAAGCCTTCACTTCTCCCTCCATCCCCCAGATACTCAAGCCATGACACAGGGAATTATATTAACTTTACTACAATGCATGCCATTCATCCATTCTAACATACCTGGCGTGGAAGCTTATTTAGTGACCTCAGATAATCTTTGTCCAGAATACAATTTCCAAGTGCATTCCCAAAACTCCTGAGTGTAAGAGAAAAAAAGGGGAAATAGGGTTCAGAAATTATTACATATAAATGTCAGAACACAGAGTTAACAATCTTTGAGGAAATTGCTTCTCACCCACAAGGGAGAATATGGACTCTCATACGCATTCAAAAATGTTTACTGAGCATTTGCCACATTCCTGCACTGGATTAGGTTCTGAGGATACAACAGTGAGCTAACAGTCACAAACCCCATCCCTCAGGGAGAGGCGGTGAGTATGAAAAGACTAAGAAATCACTCACAAAACCCCTCCTGATGTAGACTGCATATTCCAGAGCAGAGATTTTTCTGAAGACTGTTCCAGTTCTCCAATCAGTGGGCTACACCACGCTAGGAGCTCAGTCCCCCATGACTAAAGTTCTTTACTTGGGATAAGACTCACCCCAAAGCCTAAGGTATTATAAATTTTTAGTGCATGCTTACACATGTATTTTGCTGGTGATTCATTTCACTTCAAATCCCAAGGCATCTGTGACTCAAAGAGTTCAGAACCCTTCTCTATGGAAGTATGTTCATAACAAAGAGCTGCTCAGGTGTGCTAAAGAGAATGAGGAAGCTGTCAGTGTACTCATGTGGAAATGTCTCTAAGATCCATTACTAAGTGGAGGAGGAATGTAAAAATCAAGTACAGGATAGAGAATATAGTATTCTACCACTTATTCTGCAAAATGGGAAATCTAAGCATAAAAAAAATACGAAAGAGTATAGGAAAATGTTAGCACGCCCTGTGACTCAGGTGGCCAAGGTGACTAAGGTGCAGATCACGTAAAGCCCAGGGACCCGGGCTGGAGATAGGGAAAGGATGGCGGGGGCAGGGACACAGAAGGGCAGGGGTAGGAAAACAAGGCAAACAACTTAGGTTATTTTGATTTTTGAACCTGAAAAAAAGAAACTACTCTGAAACAAGAGCTGAAATGAAGCAGGTTGCCCTTTTGCTTACCTCAGTGCCCGCTTTAGCCCATCTGTCACGGCCTCCTTCCTTGCCTTCTCCAAAGACAAGGCTTTTGACTTCAGCCCCTCACTAACTCCGTAGCCCACATCTTCATGGTAAGAACCATCCTGGGGGTACAGAAGGATTTCAAATCATGTCCCTGGCTCCATAGCCCTTTTTCTCACATAGAAGTGCTCAAATGGCCATACCCTGCCTTGTCCCTGGGGGGACATTCTAAGACCCCCCAGTGGATCTAGAACAGCAGATAATACCAAACCCTATATAGACTGCTTTTCCTATATGCTCATATCTATAAATAATTTTAATTTATAAACTAGGCACAGTAACAGACTAACAATAACTAATAATAAAATAGAACAACTATAACAATATACTATAATAAAATTTATATAAAAGTGGTCTCTCTCAAAATACTTTATTGTACACGTGTTTATACATGACCAACCACAAATATCTGCAAGTGCAGATAAGGGGGTTAGACTATCAATAAGGGACATATTAAATGGCATAGGACACAGAGAATCCATTTCTAGCACTATTTCTAGACCTGCCTGGAGAGGTGCCTGTGGTTAAAGTATCCAGACAATTCTCCTTTCCCACTTTCTCTTTTACATAAAAGAGGCACCTATCTAACCTGCTCCCAAGTCATACTAAGGTGCACTATTCCAAGGTATAAAAATCAAGGTGAAAAAACAAAAGGAAAATTTCAACTATTGTATTTCACAGACTCCGATTTGAAAAGCAAGTCCCTTCACAAGTCAAGTTCTGTTCATTTACTGGCTTTCACCAAAAATGAAGGTAGATCTGACCAAGCTGTAGCTGAGAAGGACTGAATACAACTTTTGATGACAGCATTCTGTGCTTTTCGAAATACAAGTAAGAAAGAATTTGAAGAAATGAATGTATTTTCCATAAAATTTTTTTTATTAAGTATAAAAATGTTGATGCAGTTATGCTATCTCTTCAACTTAAATATAACTGATCAACTGTTAATTCAAGGTGTTAATACTGGTAATGGTAACTTAATCCCAAAGAAATCTATTATTTAGAGCTTTAAGGTTACTGAAATTTACTTTAAAAGTGTACTTTTATACACATACATACACATACACCCTCACCCAAATAGAGGTAAAAAGGAATAAGGTTATTAACAGAATATTTTAGTCATAAATGTAGATTATTATTAGGACAAAACCCAGTATAGGCGTTTCTGGTGGCTTAGCAGTCTAATCCACTGAATGAAGTCCACATTCATGCCAAAGTACCCAGTTCAAGACCCAGGGCTGGTGAAACAACCAAGATGATCAACTTAATAAAATAAATAAAGTGCTTCCTCCTTCTCTCTTCCTGCCTGCCTGCTTGCTCAACTGCCCTCATTCCTGCTTGTACCTTTCCTTTAAAAAAAAACAATGAAGAAACAGTATGAAATATGAGCTCAAGAAGAACAATATTTACAGGCACATCCTTGTGGCTCAGTTGGTGGAGATGGTGGAAGTGTGGACCATGTAAAGCCAAAGGACCCCAGGTTTGAGACCTGGGGCCGGAGTCAGTGGGGGACCAAAATAAACAAATAAATAAATATGCTTCTTCCTATTCCTCCTTCCTTCTCTTTAAAAACAAACAAACAAACAAAGAGCAATGTATTACAATAGGTTAAAAATGGAAACAACCTGTGTGCTCACCAACAGATGACAGAAGGTGTGGTACATAGAGTCAATGGAATACTACTCAGCTATCAAAAAAGATGAAATCTTACATTTGCAACAACACGGACTATAGTAAGTTAAATAAGTCACAAGGAGAAAGACAAATATCAGATGATTTCACTCATGTGGAATATAAAGAAACAAAGCAAACAAACAGACGAAACAAAAATTAACCCTTGGACTTTGAGAAAAGAACTGAGGTTACCAGAGGGGAAGGAGATAGGAAAGGAGTAAAAGGGAGTGGGGTCCACTGGACAGTGGAAGAGGATTATTAGGAATTTTGTGGTGAGCAGGATGTTATCATATATTTGATGAAGAGTGGATCTGCACACCTAAAAGTTATATAGTGTTATACAGTGATTTTACCTCAATAAAAAATGTATTTATATAAAAAATATAAAATCATTGACAATAAAAGAACAGCTTATTTGTGTTGTTTTTTTAAGGAGATGACAGTATTTAATATTCTGTGATACTTAAAATCCATTGGTAAATATTAAAAAGAGATAAGGAATTTATTTTAGAATGTCAAATTTTACATCACACAAAAAAACGTAGCCTTGCAACTATTTATAATCTTTTAGGAGGCACATGACTACGACTATATAAATACCAACAATCTAAGGAAACTGAGACACAGTCTGGGGCCTTGCTCTATAGCTGGGCTGAGCCCCGGTCCAGACTCCCCACCTGATCATTCTCTTACTACCCACCCACACTTATAGGCAGCAGGTCTACTTCATCGCCCTCACCTTCAACTGGACTCTCACAAATGCACAGACTCCCACGTAGAACTTGCCATTGTTAAGGTCAACAAAATCTAGGAGTTGGAAAGAGAACTAGTTGAAGAAGATAATGATCCCTGTCTCTCACTCATATTCCTCCTGTGGGCAATCAAATACGCTTACCCTACATCCTCACCCACAAAAACCCTTATCAGAAATTAGAGAATGCCAAAGTAAGGGAAATGAAGAAGTCACCAATACCAGGAAGCATACTCACCCACATTCTGCTGTGTGATAGAGTGTGCCCAGCCATTGTAACCAAACATCTCGTTGGCCAGATTGATTACCCTGTGACCCTCAATGTAACACACCTAGAAAAAAATCAAAGGGGAAAAAAAAGCTTGTTAAAATTTCTTATGCTTAAATGTACAAAAAAGTACATCAAAGTGTGCTTGATCTATTTCTGACCAGCTTTTTGGCACAATTGCCCTTAAACATTCCAGAGACTTCTCAGTGAACTTATCTCAAATATCTTCCCAAAAGACTCAGTTAGAACTAATGCTCTTTTCCGGGGCGGGGCAGGGGCGGGGGCGGGGGGTAGGGTAGGGTAGGGGCACGGGGAGTAACTAGATTCACATGTTACATGGGAAAGATATCCAGTTATCTAGCAGTTTCCAAAATTCATTTTTTCCAAAAAGCAAAAATCTTAGGTTGATATATTTTACAGAAGACCAAGAATATATACATAAATTAAAATTAGAAGCACATGGCAAAAGAAACATTTTGAAAAGATGGTATAAAAATAAGATGGCAGGCATATAAATCTCAAGACAATGTTTGGGTCACTTCTAATGGCAATGCAGGCTGGAATCCCTGCCCTCCCAGACACTAGGAAATATCCAGTAACAGTGAGCAAGGGACCTTCTGAACTAACGGGAAACCAGAGGAAGCTGACAAAAGAGCATGCGAGTAGTCAGCTGTATAGGTACCATTTTCCAGGCATTTAAACTCTTTTACCTTCTGGCCTCCTCCAGCCATACGGCTACTTATGTATTCTGGGCCCAGCCTCTGCCTCAGAGCATTCTGGATGGCCTGATACTCTTCTGCTGTATATTGGCACTGCGATCCAGAAAAGGAGGGTTAAATTGTTATTTTCACTATTCTTTACATTAACAAGTCTCCAGCTTGTTGAACGCCAGATCTGTTTTTAATTCTTAAATACTGAGACCCCCACCCCACAAGCTTTGTTTATGTGAGTTATATCTGTCAATAATAGAACTTAAACTGAGCAACCTATTTTTTTTTTAAAGAGGAGAAGGAAGCGCTTTCATGTATTTCTTTGTTTGTTGTTGTTTTTTGTTTTGGTTGATTCCCCCCACAAGGAGAATGAGGGCTCCTGCCCAGGTCACGAACCCGGGTCCCTGGGCTTTACATGGTCCACAGCCCAGGTGCTGGCTTAGTGTCTAAACTACCAGGGCAGGTCAAAGCTGAGAAACTTTTAAGGCACACATTTCATTAGCCGATGATATTATCACACGCTATGCAGTCTATGGAAAACTCCACTATTCATTTATGAAAAAATAAGAGTGAAAAAGGTCAATAGTAGTTTAGTATTATTATGAAAATAATTTCGACATCATGGACTCTGCAAGAATCACTGTCATAGATGTTACTACCATCCTTACAAAATGTTCTCAAGTTAGAATTATGAAATTAAAACTTCCTTCTGTACAGACATCTATGCAGGCAAGCGTGTAGGGGAAGAGAAAACAGAAAAGGAAGTCCTGCTTCCATTTGTCCCTCTCAAAGTTTTATACCACTTCTCCAGTCAGCAATTCCTCATCCTGCACGTAATACACTCCTACTTGTGCTAATTTTGGTCCCCTTGGTTGTTTTTTCCTTGCCCTACTTAAATGAAATAAATACTTACAAATAGATCTCTGGCAAAGATAAAGTTAGAGTTTTGGCAGACATAGCAAGAGTCTCTTTTATATTACACAAAATATCTGTGCAAAAAATATGACACCAGAACACTTGGATGCCTCCAGAGAAGAGAACTAGGTGAAATGCAGAGAGGAGTGACAGGGAAATGGTGACATTTCACACATACAGTCTTTGCTTCATTGTGAATATTATATCTTAAGAATATGTAATATGTCCACAAAAGTAAATAAAGCTTCAATCTAAATGTACTATTAGGCCCTCAGAGATAATCAGACTCCCAAATAATGCATCTAAATAAAAAACTAAGAATACAGAGTTTATTCATATGTGATAGTGCTCCCCATACCTTTTCCACTTAACACCATTCTTTCCTTGAATGAAAAACAATAACAAAAACAAAAACCCCACAATTACCTGTCCAAAGCACAATACAGAGCTGCCAGCAGCAGCAGCGGGATGGCTGTCATGGCCTCCAAGAATTGCTTCCTCAGTCCCAGACATGGTGATTCTGGTTGGCTTCTAAATAAGTAGAAGATTAAAAAGAGAACTCAAAGGATGCTAAAAGCAAAAGGCAAGAACTTTTCCTGAAAGTCAGATAAAGCACCTATATGCATATCCTACAGGTCACTTTACCCACTTAACCTCTGTCCCAATCAAGGACTAAGCTCCTCAGTGCTTAACTATAGTCTCTCAGGCCATTATGCCTTTAGGGTCTGCTGTTTCCTTTCTGCTAAAACATTTGCTATAGTCGAGGTACTATCAAAAGTGATTTTTACTATGGGAATGTATTACAATAAAATTTTATAATGATGTTTATATCATTTGAAAAAGTCAAAATTACATAAACACTCTTTAGGGAGCACGACACTCAACGTATATGGGCAACAAACAGGCGACTACTATATGAACGACAATCAGCCTACGACAAGAGCAAAATAACCCTGTCCTTTGCAGGTCAAAAAAGAAATAAATACAAGCCACAGTGCCTGAACTGTCTTCCAGAGCTAACAAGCTAGCTGGAGAAGACTAACAGACATGAAACGTAGAGCTGAGGAGACAATACTGAAAACCCCTAACATTAAGGAAGAATAAAACAAGTGACATCATCATCACCTGGGAACTTGTTAGAAATGCAAATTGTCAGGTCTACCCCAGACCACTGAATGAGAAATGAGACAGAAGGCTTTAACAAGCCTATCAGGTGATTCTGAGGCGAGTTCCAATAAAAGATCCAACAGCAGGACTGAGACTATGCAAATGTTAAAGTCCATTAGAAAATAAAATTACTCTCAGAAAAAGCCTCAACAACCAGCCAACACATTACCTAACTATGCTTATAAACTGACTCAAATGAACAGATTCAAAGTTGAGCCTCAGCAAATTCACGTTATAAATCTTCAGATTATTTGCTAATAGAACTAAGAGATCTAGCTATGAATGTCAAGTAGTGTGGTACTCCACATGTTACTAAAAAAGCCCAAGTTCTAGTGATGATTTCTGCCTCTATTACCCACTAGATGCTTGATCAAGGAGAGGGGGAATCACATAATCTCTCTAAATGACATTTCCTCATCTAGAAAATGGAGATAATAATAGTGCCTACATTTCCAAGAGATGGTGAAAAGATTCAATATTATTCTCCAAGAAAACTGCATAAGAATAGTACTTGGTACATAAGAAGTACTAAATAAATGCTAATCATTGCTACGTTCATGTACATTATGATGAGATGCAGAAAATTATTTAAATGATTATGAAATATTCTATTTCTTCTAAAAATGACAGATTTATTTATGTAGCACTAAAAAGTAGGATAGTGGCATAACCTGGGCTCAGTCAGTAGTGTCTAAAATTGTTATATTGAGAAACCATGGAATAAGGACATTGCTTAGAATGTAATAATTTAGAAAGTAACTGTAAATGCCAGAAAAAATAGAATGAAAGGTATATGTCTGAGGAGTGAGACTGGGTGGGGAACTGGCCATCAGGGATATCCTTTCTGAAAACTAAACTTTTAGCATTATTTCATTTTTCAAATACATGCATGCATTATTTCAAACAGATTAAATGAAAATTCCAGCAAAAAAAAAACAGGGATCAGCATACTTTTTCTTTACTATAAAGGATTGGAGGGTAAATGTTTTAGGTTTTACAGGTTATATGGTCTCTGTCACAACTATTCAGCGTTGGCATTTTAGCATGAAAGCAGCCACAGACAATACATAGTCCAATGGGCATGGGAATGTCCCAGGAAAAGTATTACAAAAAGAGGGGGTAGCTGTGGCTCACATGCCACGGTGTGCCAACCGGATGTGAAGCACGCTTTCAACTTACAGTCAGATGTGGTTCGATACTCAGAAAAGTTACTTAAGTTGGGCAATTACCTAACCTCTCGGTGACCCAGTTTTCTTATCTCTAAAAGAGAGTATCAGTAAGACTGACCTTGTAAATGTATCACATTAAAAAGATTGATAATTGGTGGCCTAGCGGTCTAGTACACCCTGGGAGCCTCCACATACATCCCAAGGTCTGGAGTTTAAGACATGGGGCAGGAAAGTGGGGAACTAGCAATGTGAGCAACTAAATAAAGTGTTTCTTCCGCCTCTCTCTTCCTGCCTGTCTGCTCTCCTTCATTCTTGCCTGCACCATTTCTTTAAATTAAAAAAAAAAAAGATTGATAATAATAAAACCCAGCAAGAATATTCACTGAATATTAAAAGGCTGTCAGGGAACAGGATATTCACAAAGTCTCAAATGAGCACCCGTGCAGCTGTTTGCTAAAAACAATGGGATACACACTTTGCACTTAATGCCTCTGAACTTGACATTTAAAAATGGGCAAAATGACAAGTTTAATGTCATATATATTTTTCCTCAATTGAAAATAAAGAGGGGACCATAGTTTGATACCATAAAGGTTCATATATCATTTGTGTACGATCTACCGCAGTCTGGCCTGATCCATCTTGTAGCTGTGTCATCTAGCACACTGGGACTTCCAAGGTCACTGCTACAGGGGTTAGGAGAGTTTGAGGAGTCACACCAGTTCAAAGCTGCCTTGGGCTGGAGGTGATATGCATCACTCTGGTCACAGTTCACCGGACAGAATTTGTCACATGGCCCCAACTTAATTGCTGTGGAGGCTGGGAAATCTAAGAAAGCATCTGAATCTTGGTGAGAACTGTCTCTACTTTATCCACTCTCCCCCATTTCAATATTAGCCCCTAGAGGTGAGGGATTCTTCCTAATTCTTCTTAGCACCACCAGTGACTAGAATAGTACCTTGCTCATAGTAGGAGGTAGGAAAGGAAGTCTTTGGTGAGTAATCAGTAAGTGAATAGATGAGTGACTGAATGAATAAACAAATAAAGGAAATACGTAGTGCAGAATATATGTTTTTTAATTCTTCGGAAACTAGTATTTTTTTTCAAAGGAAAGGTTCAGACATGAATAAAGGTGAGGAAGCAGGCAGGTAGGAAGCCAAAAGAGGAGGAAGCATCTTTTATTTTATTTATTTGTCCACACTGGCTGCTCTCCTCCAGGGCCCAGGCGTTGAACCCAGGGGCATGTGGCCTGCTCCTTCAGAGGCAATTGACACAACCGCTGCTCCACCAGGGTGTGCCAGAAACTAATCTTAAGAATTATACATCTCAAATTTAAAAAGCAACTTTTTGCTAGTTTTTGAAACAATACCTTAAAAAAGATTTAGACTTTAGTTGGAAAAGTTGGAAAACTTTAGTTGAAAAAAGACAACCCTGTCTCTGCCCATAAAACTACAGCATTCATTTTGGGGGGCCAGTTTCTACTTTTAAAAAAATATTTTGCTTTCCTTTCTAAAATTATCCACAACCACTTTCCCATTACAAAATTAAAATATATTGTAGAAAGCTTTAAACACATATCAAAATATACAGAGGAACACCCTGGTGAAGTAGTGGTTTGGTCCACAGCATCTGGCTGAGAGTGCAGTCTACATACATCCCAAGGACCCTGGTTCACATCCTGGGACTGGAGAGAACAACCAATGTACAAGTAAAATAAAACAAAGATGCTTCTTCCTCCTCTCTCTTCCTGCCTGCCTGCCTCTGCTCCTCTTCACTCCTGCCTGCACCTTTCCTTTAAAAATACCTATATGTGTGTGTGTATGTGTGGGCGCGTGATACATAATACATACATACAAAGATACATGCAAATACACAACACATACACATATACATGGAAGTCAAACTTGGCTGAAGCACCACCCGGTAGCTGCACATAGAGACAGCCCTTCAGGTCCTTACTTCCTGCTCACACCAGATGTCTGTCACCTCCCTCCCTCTGCTTCCTTCTTGCCTTTTAAGTAAAAACACACCCACCTGATGCCCAGCTGAAAGTCTGGGGAGTTAAAGTTCCATGGGGCAAACCTGTTTCCTATGAGATACAAAAGCTAAGGGGAAAATTTCTCTTGCTTTCTTTGAGTGAATTGTCCTGGGGAACAGTACTTTCTACACTCTGCTGCGAGACAGCCTTTGGAGATCAACCAATCAGCTGTACTTATTAACCACAGGGGCCAGTTTGGAAATGTATCCTTAAACTGACTTAATCTTCCTTCTCTCCTCAACTTCCTTTTCTCTCACTTTCTGTTTCTTGGAATTGCACTTCCTGAAAAAAATAATAGCACATAAGCTTTAGCCTCAAGCTCTATATTGGAGGTACCCAGGTATAGCAGTCACTAAGGATGCTCTTACCACAACAGCACACCTCTATCTACCTTGCAAATGCTGACACCTGCATCTAGAGCCCATTTTGCACCTGTTAATGGTAAAGAGGAAGTGCCAGAGACTTGATGCCCCTGGAAGCTGACCTCAAAGAGTGACTGACAGGAGTTAGTGTTTAAATGCCCTAGATTTCTTACTCCTTTGGTGAGGTAGTGCTGAGCCATCATTTCTACACTGGCTCTAGATTTCCCTGGTAAAATTAGGTCTGGCTGCCCACCAGAGTTAACTGGGTTGACAACACACACTGACTGCCTTTTCTTTCCTGTCTCACTTCCCCTCTCCTCTTCCAGGATGCCTGACGGTCATCTCCCAAATGAACTACTTGCACTTGGAGAAAACAGCAGGGGCAAAAGAGATCCTTATGATGGAGAAATCTGGCATTTGCCACCTTCATCAAGCAGTCCAACATATTGTTAGCAATAATAATCACATCATAGGTTTCCTGATAGAAGCACCGAGGAGGTTCACAGCATCACTTAGGTAGTATTTCTACCAATCTAATAATGACTCTGATGAGGAAATAATGAGACAGGTTCAACCTACAATCCCTGGACTCTGTCAATGTCTCAAAATACTAAACAAAGCAAAATAAAAGACAAGTGAAAGGAAACAAGAGACATGACCACCAAAATGCACTCTGATCCTTAACAGAATTTTAAATAAGAGAAAAAAAGAAAAGAGCTACAAAGGACATTAGAACAATGGAAATCTGATGATGGAGTGCAGATGAGATGATGGTATGGTCTCGCTGTTGCTACTACACTTGAACTTAATAGGTGACAATTATATCATGTTATGTAGGAGAATGATCTTGCTACTAGGAGATATATGATGACGTAATGGAGTAAATTTCTACAACTTATTCTCAAATCATTCAACTAATAAAGTGTGTGCATAAAGAGAGGAGATAAAGCAAAATTAACAAATTTATAAATCTAAGTAAAGGATACGCAGGCATTCATTGTATAACTTTTCTGAAGGCTTCAAATTTTTCAAAATAAGATGTCAGGAAAGGCTTCCTACATAGCCAAGGTTATGGCAGCTACATAAATCCAAATATCTGAATACATCCTCCAAAAATTATACAGACTAAAAAGAGGAACAAATGAAGCAAGTATCGCCTATCGCTAACATCATTAGAAGACTGAAAATATGATAAGCTTCAAATTGTCTGAAAATGGAAAAAATAAATATCAGCTTCTAATAAATTTATTTCTTAAATTCCCATCCCAACTCTTAAAGAAAAGCAAGGCAGGAGCCAGATGGGAAGGAATGATGGAGAGGAGAGGGTAGAGAGCCTCAGATGGAACTGAAATCACTACCCTGAAAAAGAAAACCCGACTAAGTTTGAGGAGACTGCCAGAGTTCTGGAAGATCTGGGCAGTCCAGGAACAAAAACAGAGAACAGTGTACACAGAACTCAGTGAGTCAATCTTGGAAGGTCAATGTTTCTAGGGAGAAGAGGAAGGACAAAGAATGAGTGGTGTCCTTTGAAACTGTGCCATGAAGGGCAAAGAGGGAGCTTAGTCTTCTTAAGACAAGAAAAATTTAAACATCAAAGGACACACAATCATTTCCCCCAAAAAGGCTAACAAAGAAACAATACCCACAATACTTACAAAAGAATAGGAACTACATGAACTAGGAATGTCATAAATCATCTTGTTCACAAAATGCAAAGTTAGAGACTAAAAAAAAAAAGTCAGCAAACTCCAAGATAGTACAATAGAAGTTATATAATCTGAAAAAGAAAAAAATAGGATTGAAAATAATGAAAGCGCCTCAGGACCTATGAGATAAAACTAAAACAGCTCACATGTATAACTGAAATCACAGAGGTTAAAGAAAATAGGACAGAAAAAACTTTTTTAAAAGAGGCCCCAAATTTACCAAATTGCATCACAGGCAAAAATTCAAAGATATTATGAAGTTCAGCAGGAACTCCCTGGTGGCCAGTTAGGTCACCTCAAGCATATAAATACAAATAAAATCACATCGAGACACACCACAAGCAAATTGCTAAAAACCAAACATAAAGAGAAACATTCACAGAAGATGGCAATAGAGGACTGCTCCCCCTTCACTTCTAGAAGAAAGAGCTAACAGTTCTCCACTGAAAAGATACTGGTGGGGAGTCCCTAGTGCACTGGTGGAGCCAAGGTACCCTCAGCACGTCAGGAGCTACAGGGACAGCACTGGAAAGACTGCCCTGGAAATGCCACACATCTGTGTGCACAACAGCTGTGACGGTAAGCAGGGCAGAGAGAACAGGCCAGCAGACCCATCTCGAGTCCAGGCGGAGGAGAGCAAAGAGGAGAGCTTGCCTTGAGGGGATCCCAAAGAGCAGAAGATGAGGTCAGGACCCCAGTCCCCACACTGGTAGGGAACCCGGCAAAGATCATAATGGCGAAAACTACACTCCCCATCCCACTTGGGGATCCACAGTGAAGGGCTCCAACACCATAGCAGACAGGCTGCCAAGGAACCATTTCCAGGATCCCAAAGACTGAAGGGTTGATGCCAGTGCCACCCACACAAAAGCCAAGTTGCCTCCTCCCCTGTCGCCCATGTCCAATAGCTACCCACCCAGCAGTCACCCTCCACCTGACTGACTCAGCAAGGGATCTTATAATGAAGCTTGCAATGGTCAAAAATATAAAGTAGTTATAGCGCCACCTGCTGGTAAAATACACGGTGTGCAGCTCAGTTCCAAGACCCTGGGGAGAATAACAAGTGCTGAAACCTCAACGTATCACGACATCATAAAAGATAAACAGCAACTCTTCAGAAACCAAATTCAAAGACAGGGAGGATTACATCTTTTTAGCAGGTATATATATATATATATATATATATACATATATATGTGTGTATATATATATATACATATATATGTGTGTATATATATGTGTGTATATGTATATTCAATATAGCAATCGAACACCCTTGGGCACACCCTGGTAGCTCATGGGTGACACCCACAACTGGGGTACAGTTCAAACACAGCCTAAGGTCCCAGGTTCGTGGTCAGGGGCAAGGGCAAGGTTTGGGAAGAAGGGTTCAGCGGAGTTGTGGGGAAGACTAAAGAATGAACAACTAAATAAATGCTTCTCTCTCCTCTCTCTTCCTGCTGCTGTCTGCCTGCCTTCATTTATGGCTGTCTTCCTCTTAAAAAAAAAAAAATCAACATACTTGCATGTTAAAAACCCTCTGAAAGATGAGTAAAGGCAGAACTACCTCAACATAATAAAAGTTATATATATGACAAGCCCACAGCCAATATCATACTCAGTGGGGAAACTGAAAGCTTTTTCTCTAAGATCAGAAAAGAAGCATTGATGTCACTCTCATCAATATCACTTAAAATAATGTTGGCAGTCTTGGCCAATGCAATTAAACAGGAAATGACATAAAAGTTATCTAAATTGGAAAGGAAGTGCTGGCAGAAGACATGTTAATATAGACAGAACTCCCAAAGAATCCAGGAAAAAGATGCTAGAATAAATGAATTCAGTAAAGCAGTAGGCTACAAATTTGATATATAAAAACATATTGCATTTCTTTATGTAAATAATCAGCAGAAAGAGAACTTAGGAAAACAATCCCATTCAGAACTGCATCAAAAAGAATGAAACACCTTGGAATAAATTTAACGAAAGACGTGAATGGCCTGTATTCTGAAAACTATAAGATATAATTAAAAGAAAAGTTATTAAGGAATGAAAAGATATTCCATATTCATATATTAGAAGAATCAACTCTGTTAAAACAGTTATATTACCTAAAGCAGTATACAAATTTCATTCAATTTCCAAAGACATTCTTCATGAAAACGTAACAAAAACTCATAAAATGTATCTAAAACTGCAAAAAAACCCACTAAACAGCAAAAGCAATCCTGAGAAAAAGAACAAAAACTAAGGTGCATCCTGATCCTGGTGGACTAGAAGATAAGCCCACAGGACATAGTCAACTTACATCCCAAGTACCCAGTTCATGTCCCAGGTCCAGGGGGCACAACCAAGAACAACTAAATGAAGTGCTTCGTCCTCCTCTCTCTTCCTGCCTATTTGCCTATTTGCCTTCACCTTTCCTTTAAAAAAATAAAATGAAATAAAGTTTAAAAAAATTGAGGTGTCACAAACCCTGACTTCAAACTATACCACAAAGCAATAATAATCAAATCAGCATGTTATTGGAATATAAACAGACTCTCAGAGATCAATGTAACAGAACTGACAGCCTGGAAATAAGCTCCCACATGTATGGACAACTAATCTACAACAAAGGAACTAAGAACATACAATGCAGCAGGGACAGTTACATGCAAAAGCATGAAAATAGATCACTACCTAATACCATAAACAAAAATTGATTCAAAGTAGATTAAGACTTGGGTTTAAGACCTGAAACCTTAAAATACATAGAAGAAAAACACAGGCAATACACTCCTAAGATGTGTCAGCCTAAGAGATAACTTTGAGACTTCAACTCCAATGTCAAGGGAAATAAAAGTCAAACATATTGGAACTACATCAAACTAAAACATTTTTTCATAGTGAAAGAAAACTATCATCAAAGGAAAAGACATCCTACTGGATGGGAGAAAACATTAGCACATCACACATCTGACAAGGGATCCAAATTGTATTTTTAAAATGTACAAAATTCAACAACAGAAAAATCCAATGAAAAATGGGCAGATCTGAATAGAGACTTCTCCAAAGAAATACATGTGGACAACTGGCACATGAAAAGATATTTCACATCTCTTATTTAAAACAAGATGTTTACTTCATACCTGTGAAAGTGGTAATTAGAAAAAAACAACCGGAAACAAGTGTTGGTAAGGAAACCCTTATGCGCTATTAATGGGAATGTAAACTGGTGCACCATTGTGGAAATCACTATGAAGATTCATCAAAAATTGAGAATGGGAATTCCATATGATATCATTATCCCACTTCTGGTTATTTACCCAAATAACATAAGAGTAATTGAAAGATTTTTTTGCGTCTCCATTTTCATTATAGCATTATTTAGAAGAGCCAAGATCTGGAAATAACCTAAGTGGTCATCAATAGATGAGTCGATAATGAAGATATGATATACATACATACATTGACATATACATATATATTTATTTATATAGAGAGAAATATAATCTATCTCACACGATGGAATACTCAGCAATCAAAAAAGATAAATCCTATCACTTGCAACAATATGGACCTAGAGGGAATTATGCTCAATGAGATAACTCAGGAGAAAGACAAACATGGTAAGATTTTACTCAAATGTGGCACATAGAGAAAACAAACAAATGAACAACTCAAACAAAAACAGACTTTTGAGTCTACAAAATTAAATTAATGGTTCCCAGACAGGAAGAAGGTAAGGATCAAACTGGGTAAAAGGGGTCAATTATATGGTGCAGGAAGAGCTGGACTGGTGGTGGGACACTTAATGTATTATATACAGATGTTAATTTACAATGACACACACCTTAATATATAAAACTGCAATGTTCCCACAATAAAACTAAAAATTAAAGAGTAGAAATAAGGTTTTGAAGTTTTTTAAAAAATTTCATCTACAGAAGTTAAAAAAATAAAGAGAAATCTTGAAAGCAGTCAGAGGAATGTGGAATATTATATAGAGTGATAAAACAAACAATGGCTTCATCTTACAAGTTTTTTTTTAAGTACTTAGGAACGAATTTAAGGAAAGATGTCTATGACCTCTGCACTGAGAATTAAACAATGCAAAAAGAAATGAAAGGGGGTGTCCTGGTGGCCTAACAGTTTATTATACATTCCACTGTCCAGACCCAGAGCTGGGGGAACAACCAAGATGAACAACTAAATAACCTCCTCGGTCTACCTGCTTATCATCCTCATTCCTGCCAGTATCTTTCCTTTAAAAATAAATTAAAGAAGACCTAAGTAAAAATGAAAATGGACCTTATTAATATACCTGAAGACTCAAGATTTCTTCCTAAGTTTATCTAAAGACGCAATGGTATTCCAATTAAAATCTTACCAGAAGTTGTAAGACGATTTAAAATTTATAGGGAAAATGTAAAGGACCTAGACAATCCATACCCATTTTGAAAAACAACAAATTTGGAGAACCTACACAATGTAGCTTCAAGATTTACTACAAATAGCATAAAAGAACTGATCAGTTAAAGAGAAAAGAGATAAGAAGTCAGTCACCATTTTACAGTCAGTTGAACTGCAAAGATATCAGTGCAATACAATAATATTTTTAACAAATATTGCTGGAACTTCTGGATGTCTGTGTGAGAAAAAAAGATATTTTTCACAAAATATTTTTTACATCATTCACAAAAACTAGATATGGATCAAAAGTCTGAGCATAAAGGCAAAATCGATAAAATTTCTACAAGAAAATATAGAAGCACATCTTCCCAACCAGGAAGTAGTCAAGATTTCCTAGAAAGGCTCAGAAAGCTTTTGTAACTACAAAAGAAAAACAATGTCTAAAGTCATTAGCTACATATTAAAACTTTGCTTATCAGGTGCATCCTGGTGGTCTAGAGGATAAGGCCACCAGATATAGTCCATAGACATCCCAAGGACCCGGGTTTGAGACCCAAGGGCCGGGAGGAAACACCAGGATGAACAACTAAACATGTGCTACTGTGTTCATGAAAAAAGGAAGAATGACTTGAAGACAATCAATCACAGGTCCAGAGGATATTTTCCCAGGGCTTGAACCGAAATGGTTCATTATATACCTTGGAGGTTAGTCCTTCATCAAATAGGTGTCAGTGCTGGCCAACTCATTTTCTTAGACTTTTCTTTGATGTGCAGTTTTAAATAATTCAATTTATCTTCTTTCTGAGTCCTATCTAAGAAACGTCTGTACACTCCCGGATCAAAAAGATTCCTCCTACTCTCTCTTCCTGCCTGCCTGCCTGCCTGCCTCTCTACTTGCCTTCATTCCTGCCTGCACCTTTCTTTCTTTGTTTTTAAAGCTACACCCAATGAACTCAGCCCACATACCCCTGGGTTTGAGTCCCAGGTCCAGGGAGAAACACACAGTATAAACAACTAAACAAAAATAAAAAATAAAATGCCGCTTCCTCCTCTTTCTTCATTACTGCCTATACCTTTTCTTAAAAAGCAAAACAAACCAAAATTTTGCTTATCAAAAACAACCCTTAAGAAAATGAACAGACAACCACACAAAGGTCTGATATACAGTACATATAAAGTGCGCCTATGGGGTGCACCCTGGTGGAGTAGCAGTTGTGCACAGTCCTCATACATCCCAAGGCTCCAGGTTCACATTCCCAGGGTGGGTGGGAACAACCAAGATGAACAACCATATAAAATAAAGTATTTCTTCCTTCTCACCTCTGCTCGCCTTCATTCCTGCCCGCACCTTTCCTTTAAATAAATAACTAAAGCATGACTATGGCTCAATAATAAAAAGACAACCCAATTTAAAATGGTCAAAAGATTTGACTAGGCATGCCCTTGTGACTCAGGTGGCAGAGACAGCTGGGGTGTGGACCATGTGGAGACCAAGAACCTGGGTTCAAGACCTGGGGATGGGGGAAGCCGGGGAACACAAAAAAAAAATAAAACAAATAAACAAAAATGCTTCTTCCTCCCCTCCCTGCCTCCCTCCTTCCCTCTTCCCTCCTTCCTTTCTCCTCTCTTTAAAAAAAAAAAAAAAATTTACTAGGCACTTCAAAAAGGTAAGTGCCCAACATCATTAGCAGTCAAGGACTCAAATTTAAAACCACAATGATGCACCACTCTATACTCACCTAAAAATAGACTGACACCACCAAAAGTTGGCAATGATGGGAAGCAACTAGAGCTCGTATGCACTTATTAACAGGAAACAGGCTGATAAAAGCACTCAGCTGTAAACATGTGCTACTGTTCATGAAAAAAGGAAGAAAGACTTGAGGACAATCACCAGTCCAGAGGATTTTTCCCAGGGCTTGAATCCAAATGGTTCATTATACCTTGGATGTTAGTCCTTCATCAAATAGCTGTCAGTGTTGGCCAACTCATTTTCTTAGAGTTTTCTTTGATAAGAAACTTTAAATGCTGATATAATCCAATTTATCTTCTTTCTGAGTCCTATCTAAGAAATATCTATACACCACCCAGGTCCTGAGAGGAAATGATAAAGTCTCAATTAAAGACAATCGAAATGTTGAGAAAGGATGGTTTCTGGACAAGTTATTACAGGAGGTAGAACTCCTGTAGAAGATCCAGGGCAGGGGAACAACCAATGTGAACAACTAAATTAAAAATAAAGTGCTTCTTCTGCCTCTCTCTTCCTGTCTGCCTTCTCACCTTCATCCCTGCCTGTAGCTTTCCTTAAAAAAACTAATAATAATAATGAATTACTTGGATCTGGTTCCAAGATGGTAGTGTTAACATCCTGACCTCGCCGACTACTCAAAGACACAACCAATAAAACACCTATTTAGCAACAATGACCTTTAAAAAAAAAAAAACAACAGGAGGAACATCTCCAGAGAGGGCACACATCTCCAGAAACAGTAGGAGAAGTCAATCTGTCCGGAAATCACACCCTATTCATGGAGACCTAAAGTCGCAGGGAGAAACCAATGAAACCAACAGTCTCCCAGAGCTGGGATCTGGTTTTCTATCAGTGAACTAAAAACTTTGACATGGGATGAAGGGCCAACCTCCTTGAAAACAGAATCATTATTTCCTCACTGTACTGGCAGGAAAGTCCCCAGGGGAAGTGGCCCACTCTCTGAGCCATTCCATTTATGTGGAATTATTGGTGCTCACAGTTGCCTTTCTGCAGACTATCAGAGACAGTCTGCTAGGTGAGCAGTACCCACTGTGAACAGCTGATTGGTTCCCAGCAAGGGGCATTCCATTCTACCCCTCTCAAGGGGAAAACAATAGAAAGGGCCAAATCAGTTCTCACCAGCCTGGTGATACAGCTAAACAGTTTTGCTATTGGTTTGGTACTTCCTGAAATTTCATCCCCAGGTCCTAGGACTTGTTTACAACATCCTACTGGAATCTTTGCTCCTCTGGATGGGGAATATATTTGGCTAAGAACAGACCCCAGTTTTCTCACTTGTGGCTTCTGGTGGGGTTGCCATCAGTTTGAGAACTGGGCCAACAACTCTTGTGTTTCTCTCCCTGTACCTTGTTTTCATGACTGTGATTCTGGGGGAAAACTCTGCATTCCCTATCCTAACTCCAACTCTGTAGGCTGGAATCTCAAACCACTTAGGGTGAGCTCTAGAGCTTCAACAATGCTAAGATAACATAACTAAAGGAAGTCCAGCATTCCAGACCAATGCCCAGGACTATATTATACAATTCTATATTGTGCAATTCAATGCCCTAACACAAGGTGTTTACACCAGGGAAGTCCAACCCATATGAATAAACTCAGAATGTCAATTGAAGAGAGAGAAATATACACAAACTGATGGACCAAAACAAAACCCCAGGGAAAATCTGAATGCAACAGAGTTAAGTAAACTACCTGATGAAGACTTTAAAGCAACAGTTTAAATAATATTCACAAAAATTTAAAAAATATGGAGGAACAAAGTAACAAACATACAACAAAGAGAGAAAATGAGGCAGTTACAAACAGAATTCATGAACTAAAGCACACAATAGTTAAGCTAAAAAACACAAAAGAGGAACTCAACAGTAGGCTAAAAGAAGCCTCCACTAGAACTAGTCATCTAGAAGATAGTAAAGTGGAGTGTACCCAAGCATACCAGCAAAGAGAACAAAGAAATGAAGACAGCATACAAGACCTATAAGATTCACATCATAGGGATCTCAGAAGGAAAAGTGAGAGTGAAGGGGACAGAAACCATATTTGAAGAATTTCCCTAACCTAAGGAAGGAAACAAACCTCCAGAACCAGGAAGATCAGAGTTCTGAACAAAAAGAACACAAACAGACCTACACTAAGACACATCATCATCAAAATGACAAAAAAACACATAAAGAGACAGTATTATAAACAGCTAGAGGGAAAAAAAAAAACTTACATCAAATAAGTGCATATATAAGACTAGAGGATTTCTCAATTGAAAGTTTACAGGCCAGAAGGGATTGGCATGATATATTCAAAGTGCTAAAGGGACTTCCAACAAGGGATAATCTACCCTGTTAGATTATCATTTAGAATTGAAGGAATGACAAAAATTAAAGGACTTCATCACTACTAAATCAACATTACAAGAAATACTAAATTCTATAAATAAAAATGGAAAGCAACAAAATGCCTTCAAAGCACCTAAGAAGAAAAACAGAAGAACAAAGTCATTGTCTGTAACAACACCCAGAAAACAATGAACAAGATGGCAATAAAAAATTATATTTCAATAATCACCCTAAATGTTAATGGAATGAACTCACCCAAAAAAAGGCATAGAGTGGCTGAATGGATTAAAAACAACTCAACTTTGAGCTGCATATAGGAAACTCGTCTATATCCAAAAGATAAACATAGGCTCAAAGTCAATGGTTGGAAGACAATCCCACAGTTAAATGGTAACCTAAAAAAAGCAGGAACAGCCATACTTACATCAGATAAAATAGACTTCCAACTAAAGATAACAAGTCAGGGATGTATATTAAATAATGATTAATGGGCCAATTCAGCAAAAAAGACATAACGCGTATTAATATTATACGCACTAAATGAAGAATCGTCAAAATATGCAATTAACAAAACTAAAAAGAGACATCAACAGCAATACAATAACAGTATGAGATGACAATATCCCACTTACAACAATGGATGTATCAGTGAGGCAGAAAGTTAACAGAGCAACTCTAGCCTAAAAATTTGAACAGACAGGTTTAATAGATGTTTACTGAACACTTCATCCAACAACTGCTTAATTCACATTTATCGCAAGTGCTCATGGAACATTCTCAAGGATAGAACAAATTTGAGAAAATAAAACATGTCTCAACAAATTCAGAAAGGATGAAATCATACCAGCATCTTCTCTAAACACAACTGTATAAAACTAGAAGTAAACAAATCAAAAAAAGCTATAAAATTCTGAAATATGTGAACGCTAAGTAACATGCTTCTGAATGACTCTTGGATGAAAGAAGAACTCAAAGGAGAAATTTAAAAATACTTGGAGACAAACAAGAATGAAGACATGAGCTCTCAGAAGATACGAGATGATGCAAAAACAGTACTAAGAGAGAAGTTTACAGGTCTATCTCAAGAAACAAGAAAAACTGCAAAATAAACAATCTTCTCCTACATCTAAAGCAACTAGAAAATGAACAACTGAAGACAAAAATCAGCAGAAGGAAGGAAATAATTATAATCTGAACAGAAATAAACATAGGAATCAAAAAAACAATTCAGAAAATCAATGAAACCAAAATCTGATTCATTGAAAAAATAAACAAAAGTGACAAACCTCTGGCTAGGTAACTAAGAAAAAGAGAGAAAACTCTAATAACTAGAATTAAAAATGAAAGGGGAGAATTACAACAGATACCTCAGAAATATAAGGTATCATAAGGAAACCATAAAATACACAGCAGAAAACTAAGGCAATACCTTTCAATGACATCATCCTTAGAGAGATATTTGGGGATTCAACTTCAGTGGCAAGGGAAACAAAAACAAACAAACAGGACTACATCAAACTAAAAAGCTTCTGGATAGTGAAAGAAACTATCACCAAAATGAAAAGACATGCTAATGACTAAGAGAAGATACCTGCAAATCACACATCTGACAAGGGCTTAATATGCAAATATATAAAGAACTCATAAAATTCAACAGAAAAACAATCCAATCAAAAAAAATGAGAAGATCTGAATACACATTTCTCCAAAGGACACCAACGAATACATGAAAACATGCTCCTCCTCCCTTATATTATTTTATAAATCAAAGTTAACTCAACCAATTTCTAATTACTTAAGTGGAAAAATATTAGAAGTTGCAGGTATTGAAAAACATCACATCAGGCTTTTTACTCTTAATAATTAAATTGGTTATATAGTCAATTCTCTTTATTCTTGTAGTTATGTTATATAACATCATCATAAATACTGAATAATCAAATACTGATCCATTGCTCTTAGGAGAAATACAGGGTTAGGTTCCTGCAAGTCTCTATTTTCAACATCATCAACCTTGTTTTATGTGTGTTTCTATTTAAAGACAATAAATATATATTGTTGACTCATTAGTATTGAACTCATAGCCAACAGCATATATAGCTTATGATTAAGCAAAGTTTATCTAAGAGAAGTTTATCTGTTCTCTGTAAGGCACACCAGTCTCTTGCACTTATAAAACACTGACAGCATGCTTCAGCAATGTTTGAAGGCCATTCTAGTGAATTTGTTAACAAAAAGCAAAAAAAATTAAAAAAAAAAAGTGGCATTATATATGCCGCTAAGACACTCCTTTACAGCAAGAGCACTAAAACAAAAAGGCATAGCATCACCTTGTTTAACCTCAATTATTAGCCTAATTTTGTGCATTGGGCAACTCAATTTTTTTCATACTCCACATCTGCATAATTTGGGAGTTACAAAGCAATTTTAGCAAGGTGAATTTGTAAATACAGATTCCACAAATGAGGATTGCCTCTTTTTTTTTTAAGGTAACGCCTCTCTCCCACAGCCGTTTTTACTATCACAAGATAACAGGTTCAGACATGTATTACACAGCAACATCTCTTATGAGGAAAACTGCACAAGAACATTTCTCATCAACCATTAAAAAAATTCTCACCTTCCTGATAGAATTTGAATGTCTGCCAAACTAGAGTGAATGGAGGCTAATTCCCTTGCTATAGTAAGCTCTGAAAAATTAGGAGGACTTTATTTACACATACCACATCCTCTCTATTTTGGCTAGACTGACCTCATCACCACTCCACATATTTACCACGCTTGTATAAGCTGAAATTTTACTCATTCCATTTTTACATTCTCGAGATTCTCTAGTTTATCCGTCGCAGTCAAATTCCATGCATCCATCGCCTCCCCTCAAGTTCTAACTCTGCCATACTTCTCACAATTCAACAACTCCCTTTCCTATCCAACTCGCATTTGTAGCCTATACTAACTGCAGCACAAAAGGAGGGAGGGAGGGGGAGAAAGAGAGAGAGAGAGAGAGAGAGAGAGAGAGAGAGAGAGAGAGAGAGAGAGAGAGAGAGAGAGAGAGAGAGAGAGACAGAACATTCCTTTGCTTATTATGACTACAATGATGATTGCTGAATGGAGAATAAAAAGACTTAAAAAACAAGCTTTTATTAAAAGATACGAGACCAGAAACCACTGAAAAACGTGATCCAGTCCCAGTTAAGCACTGGCTTATGAGAAATTAGTTTCTAAATGTTTGTGAACTGTAGGCTCTTTGACGAAATAAACCTTAAGAGGTCTAGAAAACCCAAAAAGTAGAAACAATTCAAATGCCCATCAATTAATGGAGACAAAGAATGTGATGTTTCCCCAGGATGAAATATTCAACCACATAAAGAGGAAAGAAGTACTGACATAAGCTGCAGTATGCTTTGTCAGAATGGACAAATATGTAAGGTTCCAATTAAATGAAACAATCTAAAACCGGCAAATTCATAGACAAAAAGATCAGGGAGTCTGGGAGTAGGGGGAAATGAGAAGTATCTGCGAATGAGTTCGGGTATTCTTTTGGAGGTGATGAAAATGTTCTGGAATTAGACAACAGGTGCAAAAAAACTTGTGAATACACGAAAACCCAGTTAGTTGCACAATGTAAGAGGGTGGGTTTAGTTGTATACGAATTATATCTCAATTTCTTAGAGACTACACGTGATGTCAAATCCCTTTGAAATGGGTAATTCTTCCCCAACGTCAGAAACTCCGTCCGAAACTGTAAACTTCAGCTCCCATCACTGCTGTTAAGAGCAGCATTCAGGTGCCGAGCCCGCGCCGGGGCTGTCACAACGCACCACACTCAGTCTGTCCGGGGGTCCTGAGCAGCGCGTGTGCTCCGTGTGTGGTGCAAGTTTCCAGTACCCCACCCCTCCTAACCAAACTCCCAGAAAGCCCTGAGCCCAAACCCCTGCGGTACTAATTCATGGGTGCAGGCCTCTGGACTCAGGATCCCTATGCTGGGGAACTCAACCGCCGCCCCAAAAGCTCTATTCAGAACGGGAACCACCCCGCGCTCCACAACGCCCAGCCCGAACCACCCCAAATCGGCCGCTCCCGCGATCCACTTACACGCCTCGGCAGCGCGCGGATGGCCCTGGCAGCTCCACCTGGTAAATACCAGGGGCTTCAGCGAGAGCCGCGCAGGGGAGCCTGGGAAGGCAGTGCATGCTGGGAAGAAGGTCCACATGGAGGGCGGGGCCAGAACGCCTAGAGGAGGAGCCGTAAATCAAGTCGGAAGCGGAGAGAGCCGCCAAGCAAGCTGTCCAAAGAGGTAAAAGCAAACTGGACACGCGTCGTGACGTCTAAGTTCTAAGGCTGTCTGTCCGCCTCGCTCCCTGGTGCTCCGGCTCCCCGCAGTTCTGCACGCCCGATTCCATCTCTAGCAGCCCGTATCCCCGCTACCAACTACCGGACCTAGTTAGCTGGCGGAGATTTGCTGTTTCATCTAAGGCCTTTAAGGTCCTTTCAAACAGGCACACCATCCGGGGTAGTGAGGACTCCTCTGCTCACTGAGCTCCCTTCCTCTCCTGCGTCTGCTGCACACACCACTCATCACCTGATGATTTAAAATTAACTAGGGCTGGCGGAACATGAACGTATAGCACTTGTGAGAGGAGAGTTAGACTGTCTTTTTCAAAAATAGGTTTAAAGTGTGCATCATTGTAAATCAGCATCTGTGTGTAATAATTTTAACTTCACCGCCACCATTTCAGTTCTTCCTTCACTATACAATTGATCCCAGAATGTCCTTGAGAATTGTGCCTGGCAACTAGGTGATCCTACTCGCAATGTTCAAAAAACTTTCAAAAAAAAAGTTTAGTCAGCAGCACCCTAAAATGAGTACTAACAACTCCCACAAAATCGTTCTCTTAAGTTTTCAAATTAGTTTTCCGGGTAATGAAAGTATTCTGGGATTAAATACGTTACAAAAACTTGTGAGTATACTAAAAACCACTTAGTTGTACAAGGTAAGAGAGTGAGTTTAGTTGGATATGAATTATATCTCGATTTCTTAAAGGCTACACTTCGTGTCAAATTCATTTGAATTGGGTAATTTTTTTAACCCGACGTCTGGGGAGTAATACTTCAGGGCAAGTCATTTCCTGGATGACTACTCACTCTTCCCAATAGCACCATCGGAAGCTGAGTAAAAAGCCTAGATTTAGACTCAGTGCATGCATAATTTATTATTTGATAAAAGCACTGTTTCCAGTCAACAAGAAAGTAATATTTATTTTTTAAGTGGTGCCAGTACAACTAATCATTTGGGTTAGATTCTTATCAAAATATACACTAATATTAGTTACAATTGAATTCATGGGTAAAATGCTAGGGACACCTAAGACAGTAAAAAAAACAACAACAACAAAAAAAACAGATGAATTACTAACTTCAAATGGAGAAGGGCCTTCTAAGTACAAAGCTGATATATCATCAAGTAAAAGATGGATAAATGCAAATAGCTACCTAAATTTTTAACTTGTGAAATTGAAAATAAAATTTTACAAGTAAACAAGAAAGGGGGAAGAACATCATACCATGTATAGTAAAGGAATTCATACCTAAAATTTTCTAACAACTCAAGAAAATAGAAAATTGAAATGAATGTATATTTCACAAAAGGAAAAATATAACAAATATGAAAAAAGTTTAACATTAGTAAAGGTAAAAACATACAGAATAAAATAGGTATGTCACTTCGCTCATTAAATTAGAAAATTAAAATATTTTATACTATATTTGAATACATTCTTCTTGAAAAAAACAGGCAATAAAAATAAATATAATATTTCTTTTGCCCACATACATAAAACTAGCCCTATTCTCAGAGTTAACTATTGTTGTTAGTTGATACAATTTCTTACTGACCCCACATTATGATCATACATTGAAATAATTTTGTCTGATAATACTCTGTATAGCTGATATTCTCACACTGCCAGTGGGAATATAAACTAAGACACCTTTTCAGTAAAGCAATCTGATAATATATATAAAAAATGTTAAAGACACAGTCTCCTTGATCCAAGAATTCAACTTCCAGGACCTTATTAACTAAGGAAAAGATTAGAGATGTACACAAATATTTCTTTATAAGAATATTCTGCACAAAAATATTTATACCCTGAAGATTACTAGAAGCAAATTTAAATATCACTTATAAAATATGTTACATAATACATACATCCAAAATCGTGACATGAAAAAATGTTCACAATCAATTTCTGAGGAAAAAGCAGCATCCAAAACTAGAAGCATGAAACAGCTTGCCAACAACCAGTAGAATAGCTGCTCTTTTAAAAACAGAAAATACCAAGACTTGGGAGGAAAATTGGAACCCTGTGCACAGTCGATGCGAGTGTAAAATTGGTGCAAATGCAATGGAAAACAGTATGGTAGTTCTTTAAAAAAATAAAAATAGAATCACTATGTGACCCAGAAATTCCACTTCTGGGTATATTCCCCAAAGAATTGAAAGTAAAGTGTTGACAAGATATTTATAGAAACATTATTCACAATAAGTAAAAGGAAGAGAACAACCCCAGTGTCCACTTGATAAATAAATGAAAAAGCAAAATGTGGTAAATATATAAAATGGGATATCTTTCAGCCTTAAAAAGGAAGGAAATTCTGAAATGCTACAATATGGATGATATGTGAGGACATTATGCTAAGTGACTTTAACCCATTACATAAAGACAAATACTGAGTGATTATATTTACAGGAAACACCAAAAGCTGTCAAAATAATCAAGACAAAATAAAGGAGTGGTTGCCAGGAGCTGAGGAAAGGCTGGAAGGAGGTGTTTTTGTTTAGTGGAGATTGAGTTTTGAGTTTTGCAGGAGGAAAAGAATTCTGGAAATGTTTGCAGAACATTGTGAATTTTCAAAGCTATACACTTAAAAATGGTTAAGATGGTAAATTTTCTATTATGTGTATTTTGCCAGTTTAAAATTTCTAATTAAAATAATTTTTAAAAGATTGCCTACAATGAAGCAAATTAGAGCGCTTCCGTATTCTCAGAAATCTTCTAATTAACATCTCTTTTTTTAAGTTTTTTTTTTTTTTTAGTATTTTATTGCAGTAACTTGGTTTTACAAATTAAAATAAACTCATATGTGTAGGTTCCCATTTGCAGTTTCTCCATTCCTCAGATATGTCAACACACCCTGCCCTCCATCAAAGCACCAAGTGTTCTTCATCTTTGTCCAGTGGGCTCCATCACCACTTGCTCCTCCTCCCCTCTCCCATTCCCTGTTGGTCACCTCAGTTCTATTTAAAGTGTCCAGGGTTGGTTTTGTTTCATCTGTTCCTTTTTCTGTCTATTCACATTTCACCTGTGAGTGAGATCATCCGCTATCTATCTTTCTTCTTTTGACTTTACTTCACTTAGCATCATCCCCTCTAGTTCCATCCATGTTGATTCAAATGATGATTTCATCTCTTCTAAAGGCTGTGTGGTTTTCCATTGTGTATATTCATTCTTTAATTGTTACACAGTATAAAAATGAATGAATCTTTATCACATCTGGACAAAAATGGATTGCCTATGCTAAGTCCCTTCATCAAACTAAGACTTAATTACAGCCTTGGTTTTCTCAGAAATGGAATTTTGAACCAGTCAATCAGGAACTGACTGATCGCTATTAGTTAATTTATCTGCCTGATAAACCCCTGCCATCCCTATATGGAAAATAGACTTGCCATAACCAATCCACTTTTTTTGTATAGAAGTAACTTTCTCCCATCTCCCTGTTGCCTCTAAAAGTCTTTCATTTTGTATGGCTCTTTGGGGCTTCTTTCTACCTGCTAGCTTCAATGCTGTTGATTCACAAATTGTTGAATAAAATTCTTTTAACTTACTCAGTTAGATTTTTTTTTAAATTTTAAAGAAAGATACAGTCAGGAATAAAGGTAGGTAGATAAGTAGGCAGGAAGAGAAAAGAGGGAGAAGCATTTTTATTTAGGTATACTTCTTGGTTGTTCCCCCCTCACCCCTGTCCCTGGAAGGCGAACCCGGGTCTCTGGGATGTATGTGAACTGCACCCTGCAGGAAGCAGCGGATCTAATTGCTACTCTACCAGGGTGTGGTGAATTGTGTTTTTTTAACAAGATACAAAGGAGCAATGTGTAGAAAACAAGGCAGCAATCTAAAATAATTTCAGAGTTTAATAACAATTTATATCTGTAGCTCATGGATATCCTGGAGCAAAAGAGAGTGCAGAATATCCTTCTTACCCCTCAACTCCTTCTCCTCCTCTTCCAGCCCTTCCTCCATTGTTTGACCTTACTCATATATTATGGCAGGAATGAACAAAATGGTTGGTATAAGATGAGCGAGATTTAATTAATGATTGGTTAACTATTACTCATTGAAAAGAAAGAAATGAGATACTAGAAAACATTTAATATATGTGTGTGGTTCTCAACAGAAGCAGCACAGCTACAAGCCCTTATTTTCTATGCATTTTTACTTTAATGCCTATTGCTAAAAGAAGAAATAAGAGGCCATGAAAACTCAAAGTAGCAGTGGTCAAGTGGAAATCTCCATATTGCATTCTTTCAATAATTATTATTCCACCAATTAACCCTGGTCTGAATAGGCAAAGAAGTGTTTCAGAAATGGAACCAGCTGAGACCAGAGCTACACTGCTTCAGTGCATAACATCTTTTCCCAAACTAATCTACTGCCTGGGAAAAGTTGTTGTAGCTCGATCTGAGGCAGTGGGAGGCAAGGATTTTGGAGAAGCACTGGCTCTCTTCCTGTTGCAGAATCAGTGCATCTTTTAACAGGCGACTTTCTTCAGAAGAGTGGAACTCTTGCCAGTGAAAAAGCGGATTGGAAATGTAGAAACGTACTGTTGAAAGTCAGAGACAAGGCTGACACAGACATCATAATCATGATGTTTTACTTCATTTGCATTTCAGTTCCTTTGAGAAGAGTTTAGAGTCTGGTTCTATAAGAACTTACTGTATTCTCTTAGGCTTCCCTCTGCTTGAATGTAATCAATTCTTAATATCCAAGATTATCTTTTCCACCTTGATGAAACCCCTAGTTTTTCTTGGGCAATCTCTTACTGCTTATGACACCCTATTAGAAGCTAGATAAGAGGGTGCAACTATTGAAATTAATGGTGACTTATTATATAAAATGAAATAACAAAGTATTTATATGGTGCTAACTTTGTGTGAGTCCCAGTTCTAAACAGCTGACATAGATATTAAATACATATTTAATCCTTACAATCTTTACAATAATCTCATGAGGTAACCAATGAGATAGCAGATTCACGGAATCAAGGATGCTGTCAAGTTTAAGACTATTATCTTATATGTGATTAAAAAACAAAAATTCTAATCAACAATAAATACCTCCTTAATCTGAAATGTACACGCCATTGCTGTTTCCTTGCCTTTTTGTATACAGAGAGCACTTCAGTTTCAATGCGATTTATAGTGTAATCTTTCCCATTTTAAATGGAAGTTAAACGCAGCATTGTGGTGTACTGAGATTGCACAAAACTCATTTCAATTATGAACAGTATAAACTGACAATTATGTCGCAACTGTCATCTGGTTGACAAAATTTTCAATAAGCATCCTGATTTCTGAAATGTCAAATAGAGTTTTAGAGTCAAAGAAAGTATCCCCTTTTTGTAGATACAAAAACTGTGACACAGAAATTTAGTCATTTGCCCCAAACCACCCAGGTAGTGAGCAATTTAGCCAGACTTGGAACGCAGGTCGTCTGCCTTCAGGATGAATGCTTTTGCCACTAGAGTCTTTCAGAGCTGAATAGGATTCTACACTATGCTTCTTCACAAATCATCCCATTTCTGCTGGTAAAATACACACAAGACAGAAAACCTCACCTCACAATTCCAAACATCTATTTTTTAGACAACTTTAATCGAAATAAAGTGTTTCTATACCAAAATATTGCACTTCTTGGTCCATCCTTTAGAGACCACGCAGAACAAGCTGAATGAATATTCTTTCATGTGGCAGTGTTTTGGTTTGATTTTCCCAAATGATGTGGGGAATGATTGTTGCATTTATTTACATGTATTTATTGAGCACTTACTATTTGCAAAATACTTAAAGAACTTACAATATAGTAGAGAAGTAAAAGATATACAGAAAAAAAAGTACAAAACAAACTGGAAGTAGCAGTTTAAATAATGAAATTCAAATGAATGAAGATGTTACTTCTACAGAGTCAGCAGGAAGACTTCATGGGGAAAACAGCAGATGAACTGGAATTTGTCTGTCTGGACTGGGGAAAACAGCAGATGAACTGGAATTTGTCTGTCTGGACTGTTATCAGAAGTTAGGCTGTAGAAAAATAGATACTATACCTAATGTAATACCAAGGGACATTATTTTGGGTTTATATATGTCTTTAAGTTGGTTTTTTAAAAATTTTGGTCTTCACTAAAATTTGTCAAGTTCGTATTTTAAGACATACTGTTTTACCAAAGGTTTCTTTTTTAGTCTAACTTTTTATTGCGATAACATTGCATTCTAACATTATATAATTTTTCAGATGTGTATCATCATAAATCAGCATCTGTACATACTACTTCAGTTCACCACTAAAAGTCTAATTCTATCCTTCACTATATAATTGATCCCTTTTACCCGATTTTCCCATTCTCCCTCTCCTCTGTCAGCAATTCAGTCTTAAATTCTAAAAGTGTATTCTAATTTATTCGCATCACTTGTTTGTTTGGTTGCTCTATAAATCCCATAGGAATGAAACCATAGTGTTTGTCTTTATCTGTCTCACTTATTTCACTAGACATGAAACCCTCCATGTCCACTCATGTTGTTGAAAAAATGCTTTTTCTATAGTAATTTTTTTCTCTTAACAAAGAAATAAATATAACCAGAAAACTCAAATTGAGGGGTACTCTACAAAATAACTAGTCTGTAGCCATTGAAGATGCCAAGGTCACAAGAGATAAGAAAAGCCTGAGGAACTGTTCCAGATTAAAGTTTAACAAGACATGACAACGGAATACAATCTGTGATTTGGAGTTTTCTTTTTTAGAAATGATAGCACTGGAACAATTGTCAAAAACGTAATGTCTGAGCATGCCCCGGTGGAGTAGTGGTTAGACCAATTGCCTCCAAAGGAGCACAGGCCACATACCCCTGGGTTGGAGTCCTGGGTTGAGGGGGAAACAACCAGTGTGAGCAACTAAATAAAAACAAAATGAAATCATTCTTCCTCCTCTCTAGCCTGCCTATTTACCTTCATTCCTGCCTGCACCTTTCCATTAAAAAAACAAAAAAACTTATATCCTTAAAATAAAATAAGAAAACTGAATGTCTGTAAATTAGCTAACAGTACTATATTTATGTTAATATACTGATTTTGAAAATGTGGTGGTTGTGAAAAAAAATCAGACAAACAGGTAGACAGATATAAAAGCAAATGTGGTAAAATGTCAACAGAGTATCTGAGTGTAGGGTATACGGAACTTTTTTACACATTGCAACTTTTCTTCAAGACTGAAATTATATTAAACTGAAAGGCTTTTCAAATAAAAATGGTACTACCTGTCTTATGCCCTTCGCAGGACTTAGGAGAAGATCAAATAAAATCTTGTGACTGTAAGAGCTTTCTAAACTTGAAGACTCCATACCAATGTAAGACATGATCGTAACTACTGAAAAGTTTTATAAACTGTAGGGCTCACTACAAATGTAAAACAATTGTTTTTACTGCTTTTTTATGGTTTCTGCAGAGAATAAGTCTAGTTCTATATCCATGAACTCAATTATTGCTTCTCTGAGAAAAGGCGTTTTCTAGTCAAAAGGATTTCTCCCTTAGTTTCATTGTTTGAGAGAGTCAGTGATCCACAGTAACTTTATTACCTCATTTTTCACAGAAAATCTATATCCTTATTTCATATTTATTGCCTGAGACTAAATGGTCTCCAAGGCCCTTTCCACCATGGGAATTTCATGACCTAGCAAAAAAATCAGGAAAACTATAAATGGCAAGACTTTCCCTGTGTCCTTCCACAGTTGAACTGTGGTGCTGTCTTCTCTGATCCTATGTGCTAACTGACTGAACTAATGTAGCAACAGAAGCTGACTAACCTCGACTGAATAAATGAAACTTAGAAGGTAGAATGAAGGACTTCTGCAGATTTGATCTGGCCCCCCTTTTCTCCTTATTTTTGTTGTTTCTTCTTTCTCTGATATATTTGTTTGAACCATAAGAAATAGTCTTTCTTTATGGGTCAAAAATGGTTGAATATCAACAATATCCTGTGTTTGAACCTATAGTTAATTGAATGCATATATTAAAAAGTGTTCCATATTTATTCTGACATTAATACGTGTGTGTGTTGCATAATTCAGGATGCTTGCTTCCGTTTCCCTTTTAATGACTACAGTTTTGGCCTTTCACAACCCATTAACACAAAGAACTACAACCTATTTGCTTCAACAGTTCTGGTAAAACATTAGGTAGGTTAGGTTGACATCATGATCTTTAATGTGAACTGGGAATTTATTTAGATTTTTATTATTCATGAACTACCAATTTCCTTTGTTGCCGAGTAAAATCAGGAGTTGGTTTAAGCAATTGTTCTTAAGCTTATCAGAGGAATCAGAGGGGAAATTTGTGTATCAATAGCAGAAAGAAAAACTGAAGTGCTGTTATTTAAGCTCAAAGAAACCTGGAAGAATCTGGGCTCCGTGCCTGTTATTATTTTGGTCTTCCTGTTGAAAAATCCCAATCTTATATAAAGTTTTCAGTGTGTTGTATTGTAGTTTATCAGTTTATTTACATGTGTCTGCCTTAGGACTGTGAATTCCTGGTAGAAATCTTACATGGTGCTAGGCAAAGAGCAGGTGACTCAAAATTGCCTATTGTGGTGAAGAGGGAAGGAGAAAAAAAGAACTTAAAGTATTTTTATCTTCAGTACAGAACCTTAAAAATAACCCTCACAAATTGTTCCTTTAATGCCTTAGTTTCTTTGTTTCACTTAGAAGAATCAACTTCCAGAAACACAAAATGACCAAGTGGAACTACATCAATTAAAAAACTTCTGCATAGCAAAAGAAACAATTAAAAAAATGAAAAGGCAACTATGAAATGGGAGGAAAAATCTGCATATAATTATCCAAAAAGAGTTCAATATTCAAAATATAGTTCATACCACTCAATGTAGCGAAGACAAAAACAAAAAAAGCAAGTAACTCAATTTTAAAATGGACAGAGGAAATTTTCCCAAAGAAGACATACAGATGACCAATACGTATGTAAAAAGATGCTCAACATCACTAATCATCAGAGAAACCCAAATCAAAACCACAGTGAGATATCACATCACACCTGTTAGAACAGCTGTCATCTAAGAGATAAGAAATAAGTGTTACTGAGAACATGGAGAAAAAGAAATCCTTCTGCACTGTTAATAGGAATGTGAATTGGTATCGTCACTATGGAAACCAATATGGAGGCGCCTCAAAAAAAAAAGAAAGAAAACATTAAGATCCAGTAATTTCTATGATCCAAAAACTACTAGTTAATTATACAAAGAAAATGAAAACAGGATATTGAAAAGGTATCTTCATTCCTATATTTATGGCAGCATTATTCACAATAACAAAGATATAGAAATGACCGAAGTGCTAAGTGTGTGTCAATGGATGAAAGGATAAAGAAATTGTGGTGTCTACACACACACACACACAATCAGCTTTAATATGTAATTTGTACATAATAAAATTGACTCACTTAAAATATCCATTTCCATGAATTTTGACAAATTGTATGCAACCATATAACCACTACCACAATAAAAATATAGAAAATTTCTATCATAGTAAAACTTACTTGGAGACCTTTACAGACATCACTACCAAAAGTTCTGATACCTGCGTCTACACTCCATGGACCCTGGCAACTATTGATCTGTTTTATCACTATAGTTTTGCTCTTTTTAGAATTTCATATAAATGGAATCATGCAATCTTTGATGTGTGGCTTCTTTCAGCCATATAATGTTTTTGAAATGTAATCATGTGATTGTATATATTAATAGCTTTTTCCTTTACATTGTCCGACAGTATTCTATTATATAAATGTATCAAAATGTGTTTATCCATTTATTAGTTGACAATTATAAATATGGCTACAATGAATATTCCAGAACAACTTTATTTATCTAGAATGGAAAGTGTATACTGAAGGATAATTTTATAAGAAACTGCCAAAATATTTTTCCAGCTTGACTACACCATTTGACTTCCTACCAGCAATGTGTTCAGGTTATTCTTGTTTTACATCCTCATAAATACTATTATCAATCTTTTTACCTTTAGTCATTGAACATGTTGAATCTTAAGACTTTAACCTGTTTCCTCTAATGGTTAATTATGTTAATTCTATTTTTGCATGCTTATTTGCCATCCTTGTAAATTCTCTGGTGAAGTATCTGTAAAATTACTTGTCAATTTAAAAAGTCATATTATTTCCTTATTATTGAGTTATAAGTTATAAGAGTTCTGTATATATTCTGGATACAACTTCCTAATTGAATATATAGTCGTAAATATCTTTTCCTACACTGTGGTTTGTCTTTTACGTTTTGAGGGAAAGGTGTAGGCAGAAATGGAGGCAAGTAGGCAGGCAGGCAGGAAGACAGAGAGGAGAGACACATTTATTTAATTTTCTACAGTTGTTTATCTCGATTGTTGCCCCCAGCCCCAGAATGTGAACTCAGGTCCTTGGGATATATGTGGACTATACCCAATGGACTTATCTGCTAGGTCACCAAGGTGCATCACTGTCTTTTATTTATTTTAAAACAATTTTAAAGGAAAGGTACAGAGAGGAATGAAGGCAAGTAAGCAAGCAGGCTGGAAGAGAGAGGAGGAGGATGCATCTTTTTATTTCATTTTTATTTAGTTGTTCACACTGGTTGTTTCTCCTCAGATCTGGGACTAGAACCTAGGGACATGTAGCTTGCTCTCTCAGAGGTGCCTGACCCAACTGCTGCTCCCCAGGGCGTGCTCTCTTTTAGTTTTTAAACAATATTTTGAAGCGCAATGGTTTTTCATTTTGATAAAGTCCAACCTATCACATTTTTAAGTAGGTTGTGATTTTTATGTCTATTTTAAAAATCTTTGACTAGTGCAATGTCACAAAGATTTTCTCCACAAATTATTTTAGTGTTACTCTTAAATTTAGACCTATATCAGTTTGTTAACATGTATATTGTACAAAGTAAGTGTTAAAATTCATTCTTTGTACATAGACATTCAGTTATTTTATTTGTGTAGGATAAGGAGCGAGGTGGGAACGCTCTAATTTTCTGATCTTTATTTGGGATTTTTATGTTGTGTCCCATTAACTCCTTTAGGGACGTAAGCACAGGTGACCAAGGGTGCCTCCGCCAATCCTATTGGACTGGGCTTATACATACGACCCAAGGTACTTAATACCTATTTTGGCTGAGCATAAATTACACAGGAGACAAACAGAAGTTGCACAAATCACACAAGGTTTATTTACCTTAGCCTCGTGGTTTCCAGGCTTCAGCAGGCCACCCGGGGATCCGCGCTGACAGACACACACTGCAACGAAGGACGTGCAGCTGAGTCTCGGCTTCTCATTCAGGGCCTGATTCTGCGGCTCGCGATCTGGACTCGCGGTCCAAGGCAGAGCTTAAGGCAGGTGTGATAAGGGGAGTGGAGAGCGAATGTCTGTGGAGGAGCAGAACGCACGGCTCTAACAGCTCACTCTCAGTCCTCTCTTCTTATACTCTTAGATGGGTGTCTTCTGGTGTCTTCAGTGTGTCTTATCAGCGGTTTCCATGGGCTGCCTGAGGCTGTGATATCTAAGGGTATAGGTGCACACAGGGGTGTCGCCTAGTGGCGTTTTTATCTTTATGTTTGCACTCAGTTTAGTTTCATTTCACTCACTTACTTTATAACATTTAACAGGGCATAAGTCACTCCATTTTCTAAGTGTAATACATTCTTTATATTATCTATCCTAATTACCATAACATGTTGGTTTTGTATTTTTTTTCCAGCCCCTGGGTCTTGAACCCTGGTCCCTGTGCCTTAGCCACCTGAGCTACAGAGGGGATGATTCTTTCTAGTCAATTAAAAAGAAAAGGAAGAAGAAAAGCAGAGGGAGAGTAACGGACACAGTGTAAGAAGAACATGTCAAATGGAAGACACTGTGACAGCTACTTTTGGAAAACACTATGCCACAGACTACTAACAATTTGGGACAGGACATGAAGTGGTTATGCTTTCTATTTGACACAGACTGAGTGTGGAAGGATCTGGGTGGTGATGAATTGATGTGGTGATTCAGAGGTCGTTTTATTTTACACAGTAGAGGTGGGTGGGCTCCTCAGTGATAGGGAGAATTTGGCTACAGAAGGTTGGGTGGCATTTTCCTCAAACAGTGCTGTGCTGGTGTTAGTAACTAGGCCAGGTTCCAAATTTAGTAATAACATTCTGTTTCTTTGAATTTGCCCACAATCCCCAGGGGATGGATTATTCTTTTTGTTTCCTGTCCTCGTCTATTGTATAATGGTAGTTGTACTGCTTACAAGTCACTGCTCCACTACAGACCAGAGAAAGATGCATGTAGGCATATGATTTAATAATTTCACAGAGAAATTCTAGAAAATTAAAAATAGCATTGTTTACCCAATAGCATGGTAAGTATTTAATATGCATTAATTTTAGTTAACTTTTAAAATGAATCTGAGCTAAGTACTATTATCAGTGCCATTTCACAGTTAAGAAAATTAAATTTTAGGCATACTGTGAGGGCTCAGTTGTTAAGCCCATGCCTAGGATGTAATTCACATACCGCCCAAAGACCTGGGTTCACATTCCAGGGCTGGGGGGAAAACTAAAATGAACAACTAAATAAATAAAATGCTTCTTCCTCTTCTCTCTTCCTTCCTGCCTGTTGCCTGCCTGCCGCCTGCCTGCCTTCATTCCTACCTGCTTCCTTTCGAAAGAAAGAAAG